>PYAF01004995.1:6991910-7029158 GCA_007407185.1 Glycine tomentella
TTGACCACGCATCCTTGCCATCTTCTCATAGACTTTCTGCTTTCCATGGAGGCGGAAACATAGATCCTTGAGATGACCTGGCCTTTTACAATAAGAACACCAACGATCATCTTTCTTAAATTTTGAAGATGCACCATCAACAATTTTGTTGAAAGAATTTCCTTGAGAAGAACCATCCCTTCTTGTTGAGACCATAGCAAACCCTTCCACGATTTTAGAAATAGCAACATCAGATGATGACAGCATGGCAGACTTATCAGATGTGACATTGTGCATCATAACTCCTCGTCGAGTCTCTTCACCTCGAACAATATTGAAAACAACAGAAAGGGATGGTAAAGAATCTTTGCCAAGTATCTGAACCCGAATAGGATCATATTCGAAATTCAACCCTGCAAGAAAATCAAAAATATGCTCATCTTCCACTGCCTTGGTCAAGGCAATAGCATCTGTAGTACATTGCATCTTCAAACTCTGAAATTGATCAAGCTCAGTCCACAATTCTTTCAAAACACCATAGTAAGCAGTCACAGATAAAGAGTCTTGTTTAGTAGAAAAATTTTTATTGCGTAATTCATAACGCGCAGCCATATCCTGTTTTAAAGAGTAGGTTGAACGAACAGTTTCCCAAATCTCCTTAGCAAAAGATAAAAACATACAGTGACGACCCACTTCATGAGTCATCGAATTCCATAATCAAGTCATAATAAGGGAATCTTCATTATCCCAAATAACAAAATTAGGATCAGTAGTAGCAGGAGCAGGGCCATCCAGGTGATCAATTTTACCTCGACTCTTGATGGTAGTGCGAATTAGTTGAGACTATGACAAATAATTTGACCCATTAAGTCGATAATTCTGATGTAGAGAAGGGAGATCATTGTGACCAAGTGGGTTCACCACCAACTGTGTAGAGGAACCATGAACTCGTAGAGGAGACTCAGTTCCTGAACCATTGTCGGAACTAGCCATACTATAGAAAATAAATCAAGAACAAGAATTTTTACACTTAAGGTAATAGGCGTGGAAGCAGAGCCCTCAGAATCGAGAGCTCTGATACCAACTTGAAAATAGGAATATGTAGAATATGAATTGTGTATCACAATAATACAAGAGGTCTCTATTTAAAGAGATAAACTAAAGATAAAGATAACTAAAGATAATAGCTAAAGATAATAACTATCAACTAAAGATAACAACCATTAACTAAAGATAACTAAAGATAATAGCTAAAGATAAAATCTAAAATATATCTATCTAAAAATATATCTATTTCCAACAATTGGTATCTTAAATTTATAGATTTTGTTACTCAAAATTTCCTTTTTATTGTCATGTTTTCAGCGCTTTGTCATCCACAATACAATAATGTCAAAATCAATTGAAAGCTATTATCAAGAATCTGGAAGGGCTGGAAGAGATAATCTTCCTTCAGTTTGCATTGCCCTATACCAGAAGAAGGATTTTAGTAGAGTTGTATGCATGATAAGAAATGGCCAAGGATATAAAAAGGAAAGTTTTAAGACTGCAATGGCTCAAGCCAAAAAGATGCATGAGTACTGTGAAATAAAGGTAATCAAGCTCCTTACATTTCAACATTTATTTGTTTTTTCTTTATAGTCAGTTTAATACCTTTGAAAATGGGGTTAAAAAAATAAAGTATGAGTTCTCGATATAAGTTTTCATATAAAAATCATCCATAAATTGTTCACCCGTGTTTTTAAGGGTGTCAGAAACTGGCCACTAATGCAGAAAGGCGTTAATCCACAAGACGTAATATTTTATCTGTTTGGATGGGTTGGTTGAATGACGGAGACAAACGTTACTCAAACATTTTGGAGAATCTTTTGATAGACAAGACTGCAAGTATGAAATTTAGCCCTTGTGATAACTGTATCAAGACTGTATTATGAGTTGCTGCACGATCAATGTCAAGTCTGGTACGCCCTAACCAACTCTCTGGACTTTGTGGAGCAGTACCTCTTGTCCTTTTGGATTTTATCTTTATGGTTTACCAGTTGAAAAGTCAAAATCTCTTTCTAGGTCATTATTTTTTAGATCTACATAGAAGAGAAATGTTTATCCAAGATGTACCAAAATTTTGAAGGAAAAAAAGAATTAAATTCACACAAAATTCTAATCCTGGTAAACTGGAAATTTCGTTCTATAGCTTCTTTTTTGGCCATGGTATCATTGATCTAGATATGCATTGGTTCCTTCTAGAGTTCTAGGTCGTTGAAGTACAAGGACTGGATATTGCTTCACCTGGAACAGCTGGTCCTCCCCCTCCATATTGAAGCTTCAAATTTTTTAAGAACTTGAAATATTTTGTAAGTTAATATGGGATGATTTTAGGAACACATTATGCTAATAAAGAGATTGACGGAGTTATTCATTTTTATAATTTTAATTTCTGTTTTTCATTAATTCAATGCTGAAAATAAGCATGATTCCATTAATACTGTCTGTTCACCTCAATTTCGTTCAACTTCTGATCTGAGGAATCCACCATACAATCTTCTGGGGCCAGTTATAGTGTTGAATTGAGAACTTGTGGACATCGAGTACATATTGAAGTCCCTTTCACTTTCTCGAATAAATGCAAGCATTTATTTCTAACTGCAAGGGCACCACCGATATTAAATGAAGAGTCCCTTAGCAAAATGGATTCAATTCTGACGCACCATGAAACATAAATTACATTATCGTATAAATAAATGATTATACAAAGCCATAAAAAGAGTTTGATTATCATAAATCATAATCACTGCATAATAAATTATGTTATATTATAAATGATTTTACAAAGCACAATCTATCTTGAAATGATATTGTAAACTGAGCTAATATAATTTTGGTGATTAGAAGCCAACTGTGTTATTTTGATCATTAAAAATGTAAATTTATACAATTGGTTTTCTAAAGTGTTACTTGTTAACAAATTTATCCTACTAAATTGTCAACTTGTAAATAATTTTATTCCTCAAAGTACTATTTTGTATTTCATCAAAAAAAGTACTATCTCGTATAGAGCAAAACTTGACTGATAAAAATAATACAAGTACTACTTTTAAGGATTAAACTGTGTATTATTAATTTGGAAAACTTTAATAATAGGCAAAATTTGAAGACACGACGATTTATCTAGTGAGAAGCGAAAGTGGGTTAGCCTTGACCATGTAACTATCTATGTGGATGATTAAGATTAATTTCAAGTCTAAATTTGATCACTTCTATATGATTTTATATGATATACGTGATGTATTGAAATGTTATATGATACAACATACTACTATTATATGACTAAGAATGAAAAGAATGAGATGTATGTTATAAATGATGTAATGAAGATATAAAAGAGTTGTATAAATTAAATATTATTTTTTTTTTACAAGATAAATATTGTATGATTTGCTGAGTGAATAACACAACTCTACTGCATTTACGGAAGTTTGATATTTCATGTGGAAAGATTAACCCATGTATATAGTTTGGGATGTGATTAGGAAAATAAATGTTGAGATTTTTTTTATAATGGTGACAATGAGAATAAAATTTAATACTTGGAACATACTACCCAAAATCTTTACCACTAGACAGACTCTAATGGGTTGTAGAGGAATCTTTGATAAAATAGATTTTTTCAACTATAAAATTTTATTACACATCTTGCGATATTGAAAGATATGCATCCTGAGTCCAATTGCATGATCTGTAGTTCTCTACTGATGCACATGTGATCGTGATCCATATAGTATGATGATAGTCCACTTCTATGTATGAAAGGTACACAACCAAATATTTTGATATCTCATTAGCGTTGTACGATTCAGACTTTTAGTCAATAGAGTTTATGAAATATGATTCTATGAATGTAATATTAATATAAGATTGGCAAATCATATAAGGTCTAAAGGCGAATTATAAGAATATTTATTAAATAAAAGCACATGCAATGTATTCCCATGTAGTCCCGATTTCTTTATTCTTTGGTGTCTTCTTCATAACAAGAAACAATTTTTCAGCATGACGTCTTAACTACTTGCGTTTTTTTTTTTGCCAATTTCATCCTCACATAAACTCTCCTAGATAGAAAATAACTATGGAAGCTTGCTATAACTGGCGGAGCATGAGATGTTAAGACAAATGACATATTAGAAAAAAAATGAACCTTAAAATAAAATAGTTCATAAATGGTGCTTGTTTATCTTATTAACGTCTGCCGATTTTAGTAGTATTTCTTTTGGTACTAATTGTACGAAAATAAATTATAAACTAATAATCTTTATTATAATCTTTTATCTTAGGGATCTAGTTCAATTGGTTATTGTAAATTTTTTTGATACTCTTTTTGATTCTTATAGATAAATAAAAATATTTTTTTGTTATGTCCAGTTGTAAAATACCATAAATTGTATGATTTGATATAAATAAGTTGTTAGTACTAGTGATATTGAACTTAATTTTTTTAAACAAAATTTCATATTTAAGTCTTTTAAAAAAATGAATGAAAGAAAATATCTATTAAAAACAACTAATTATATTCTTTGAAAAAAATTAATTATCAATAAAATTAATAAATAATCAATAAGTGGTGTACGAGTTGGGCAATGTAGAAATAGCTTGTATTACATTGCTCAATACTCAAATTTTGTAAAATGAAATAATAAATTTATTCGAGTAAAAAAAACAGAGAAATAGCTTTATTTCTAGTGAAAATTAAGGAGACCAAAAAATTTAGTACGCATAATTTGACACATTGTACTTGGCCTGACAGTATTTATACACATTAGGTACAAATAAAAATTATTTCTGAACCGGGATAGCTATTACTAGGAATTGGCAACTCACCTGAAGTTAGATGATCAGTTGATCAATAAATTATATTCTGAGTCACTCACGTCACGTGTATAGTTAATAAATATATCAATATTAATGTTTTGCATTTGCACCCAAAAAATTAATCAGATTAGGTGGGAGTCACAGGAGAGTTGACAATTCCATTAAATATAAGGTATAATAAATAAATAAATAAATAGTGTCTCCAATCAGATTTATGATTTATTCTACTACGGACTCGTCTCACATGCACTAAAGTTAAAGATGTGGTGCACTGCACTGGTCCATTAAGAACTCACTTAACTGAACCTCTGAGTGACCAGGAAAAAATAAGGACAAACCGTTGACCAGGTAATTTTGTGGTAGACGGGTTATTACTTGATTTTCCTTCAAATGTCATGAAAATTTTCAAATAATAATTTTGCTACTCCATAAACCGCCCAATGGAGCTGCAACAAATTTGAAATTGTTATTTAATACAATCAAATCTATTTTAATTTTTTTATTGCTAAAATTTGTGTTCAAAATGGCACAAATAAGATATTTCTGTTTTCTGTTAAACTACATTTTGAGTTTGTCCCGTGGGGATCTGACACAGCTGGCCGCTGGATTGCAAGAAACCCACTGGTTGGGCTACGTTTTTGTGCCTTACTCATTGGCTAATTTTATGCATTATTCCATAATTCCATTAGTTAATGTGTAAAAAAGTAGTTAACTTTTTAAGAAATAATAATATATTCTCCAACATGCCTGATTTTCTTTTACTAAATAAATTACCGGGTAGGTAAATGATGAAACTTATGACCTTTTGTTTTTATATACTATATTAAGAGTATTTTTTGGGTACTACTATTAGTATTTTTTACAATTAACTATCAATTTATTTTAAAATGTAGAAATTATTGAAATGAAGTTTAACTTCTTTTTTTGTTACAATTTTTTTTTATAATTTATTTAACATGGCAAAACACTTCATGTACTCCTTATTACAATTTACAAGTCGTCTGTTAAAAGCTCCCAACCAAAGTTTAGTGTAGGCACAGGCCCCCAAATTCTACAACAACAACAAAAATTGTCGTTTTTCTTTCCAAATGTTAATTAATCTTTTGTTTTTACACTCACGGTTTAGTTGTCACTGTAAAATTCTAAAGTTTTTAAAAGTTAGACAGTATTATAACATAAGAATAATTTACACTTTTATGTTACACAAACCTCTTCATTCTCGACATAAATATTACTATTCGTTTTTATTTATATTTTAAAAAAAGAGTCTTATTGATTGGTGTTTTTTAAGACGTTAATTAAAGATTAAGAAATTACTGAATAAAAAAAAAATACTAACAAGGTGTGATTTTTCTGTAGAGGGAAAGAGAATCAAAATCTTTTTCTTAGTTCACTCCACCTCTTTGACTTGGCTTTCATTTATTTTAGCCCCACGAGAACCCCATTCTCCAAGACTTTTCTTTCTTTGTAATAACTATTGTCCTTCTTCTTCTCTCACACAGATCTTTTTTGCATTCCTCGTTTGGACTATCTCCTTTGAGGAATAGAGACAAGACAAGAGTGAATACTCGTTTAGGTGGATAAATAAAGTGTAAGCATTGTGCAGTGAGTGGTTTGTTTAATGAGCGAGATTGCTGAAAATGACCCATAACTCCTCCACTATTTCTTTCCATTTTCAAGGACCCTCTTTCCAAAAGACTTGAGTTTTAGGACACACAATGTGTTTTCTGGTTGCAAGAAAGAGACATGAAAATGAGGTTCTTCTTCGCATGAAGGACTTTGTTTCTTCTTCAGATTTGGGTTCTTGAGAGAAAATAACTGTCAAAAGAATCTCATATTTTGTTAGAGCAAATTTTTAATGGAGATCCAGAAAAAACGTTTCAAGGGAAGCTTCCTTAGCTTCTTTGACTGGAATGGCAAATCTCAAAAGAAGCTGCTTTGTGACAGGCCTAACTTACCTGGTAATTATTTGATGTGTCTCATATATATTTATTGTTCTTATTTGTTAAACTTCTGTCTTGCTTGCTTTGTCCATATATTGTGTACCTTCTTCAATTATTAAGTCCATGTTTGGATCCTAGTTGGGGAGTTCAAAAGTATTTTCACTCCCAAAGCATCAAATTTTCCTTCTTCACTTTGTGCCTTGGAATTTGGGAATATGCATTAGAATTTCAAAAAGCACATTCCTAACTCTGTTCCAAACATAACCTAATTCATTCTATGAAGTGAGTTTGATGTGCCTATGCTAAACATTTCTGCTACATAAATTGTAGATGTTTCAAAGCAAGGGAAGGAAAACATGGACAGCATGCCAAAGTCACAGGA
Organism: Glycine tomentella; assembly: GCA_007407185.1. Taxonomy (NCBI): domain Eukaryota; kingdom Viridiplantae; phylum Streptophyta; class Magnoliopsida; order Fabales; family Fabaceae; genus Glycine; species Glycine tomentella. Next base: position 6,999,078 of record PYAF01004995.1, read on the forward strand.
CAATAGGGTGTGCATTTGTTCAACCTTTCATAGTCCATGACTTATTTATAACATTTTTTCCCCTTTTTTTTTGTTAATTCTGCCTTTCATAATACAGTTTTTTTTTTTTTTTTTGTTGATTGTTACAATTGTTTCAGATAAAAATGGATGACAATGGAGTAAATCCTAGCAATAATGCAAGTTGTGATTTTGATTGTGCCATATCAATTAATAGTGATGAAGGGTGTGGGGCTAAAGCCCCAGGGTTAGTAGCCAGACTTATGGGTTTGGATTCATTGCCAGTTTCAACTGTCTCTGAGCTCTCCTCATCATCCACTTCATTATATGGCTCCAACTCTCTAAGATCTTCTCATTCACATGACGAGGATGTTCTTCACTCAATGGTTGACAGCTGTTGCCCTGTGGATCCCATAAATATTCGACTTAAGCCAGAGAAATCTTCTTGGGCCGCCATGCAATCAAGGGCTCAGAAAGTGGGAAACCCGGCCATGAAGAGATTTCAGACTGAAATGTTGCCTCCAAAGTCTGTTAAACCCATTCCAGTTACTCACAACAAACTTTTGTCTCCTATCAAGAGCCCTGGTTATATGCAACCTAAGCATGCAGCTCACGTAATGGAGGCAGCTGCCAAAATAATTGAGGCAAGTTCCCAGCCATGTAGGAGGAATAGAATGTCTTCATCTGGATCTTCATCTGTTCCCTTAAGAATTCTTGATCTGAAAGAGAAATTGGAAGCTGCACAATATGAATCCAAGTTCATGGATACACACACTGCTAACCCTCTATATGGCAAGCCTAGTGAGAGGAGAAACAATTTATATAAATCCTCTTCAAGTTTCAAAGGTTCAAGGGATTCAGTAAAGAACAGTTCTTGTCAGTTGGCAAGCAAAGGAAAATCTGCTTCCCTTGCAATGCCATCTAAAACCAATGCTCAGGGCCGTGATGAATTGACTTTGAATGGTAATAGGAGATATATGAGGCAGAAAGAACAGAATGATGTAAAATCAAACCAGTTTCCCAGGAGCCAGAAGAAACAAATTGCAGACCGGGCCAGGGTCATGCAGCAGAGAGCTTGTACAGGCCAGAATAGCAATGTGCTTGGGAAGAATAACCAAAAGCAGAATAGTGTAACTAACAAAGGTGGTTCAGCTTCAAAAGTGGACTCCAATAAGCCAACACAAATTTGGTCTTCAGAAAGTTCTACTGGAGCAAAGAAGACTACAAAAAAGGTTGCTGCAAATGCCAACATTGAGCCCAAAAGGTTTGGCACAAGGATCACTGATACCATAAAGGAGTTTCCAGTTTCCAAAAGGAAGGGTATTTCCCAAAAGAAAAACTATAGTAGTAGCAATGTTCACAATGAGGCAAGAGGTTCTAGTAGTGCAGCTAATACTTATGAAAACAAGTCTGTAAAATGCAATATTACAACTGATAGAAGTATTGACCAGGATGCATTTAGCATGAAAGGAAGCAATGGTGTGATTTCATTTACATTTACATCTCCCTTGAGAAGAAACATGCCCGAGTTACAGTCCTCTACTGAGCAAGTGATAGGAAAAAGGAACGAAATTGAGGTCAATTCTTGTAGTAATAGTGATAAGCTTTATCCCCAAATGTCATCATTTTCTCCTCCCAGGTTACATGTAATAGATGGTGATGCTTTAAGTGTTCTTTTGGAGAAAAAGCTGCAAGAATTGACATCTAGAATTAACCCACCTCAGTGCTCCCTCACGACAGAAGGGTCTTCTACTGGTTTAAGATCTAGTTTAGAAGACAAATGTCAAAGTGTGTTAAGCACCACAGTAAGGGAACAAGACAGAAGCTTTCGCAATAAATTGGACAGCATGCATGACAATTGTTCTTCAAATGATATTATGATGCTTAGCATGAATCAGCAACTGCAGGTCTCTTATTTTCTTCTATACTGTCAATCTCATCTATTGTGCATTTTATTTCATTTTTTATGTAGAACTACTAAATAGAGTATATTATGGAGTATATTTCAATTTGATAGAGGGAAGGGGGATGAGGGGGGGTGCACATCATGCTTTTATTACTAGTTTCCTTGGGATTTGTTTAATATGATCCACACAGCAAGTATAGAAACAACTTTCATTTCTATTAAGTTATTCTTATTTGCAAGTTTAAATATTTTTAATGTTTGAAGTTTGAACTGAAAAGAAGAATATACTTATATTAGCACTAAATCACTCTTCACTTGTGCAGACATCAGAATTAATGGAAGAGCCTAGCTGTAGCAGCAACAGTGAAAGCAAAAATGGAAGTTACTTACATAGTGCATGTGGTAATGTCTTAGTATTTATTTTATTTACACTGCCTCTGAGCATATTTTTATCCAGATCTAAAATCAAAACTTTACACATTTTATGGTAATGAGTTGATTTCACTTTTTTTTATAAATCTTTAATTGCAAATTTGCAATACTGCATCAAGTTTAGAAGAACCTTGAGGTGTGCTCGGGATAGGGAGTTAACTCTAGAACTGTCATTGGGCCACATGTGGTAATGAAACCTTGCAGATGTTGCAGAATTTTTCTTAATAGGTGGCCAATTATGGAGCATGACAGTTTCAATTTAATGTCTATCATCCAACACGCCATGCATGCATTATAAAGATATATCTGTTATTCATCATGTTTAGGTTATGAAAATAACTGTTAAGAATTTTTGTGGTTCCTCAGCACAATTGCATATGCTCATAAAACATGAATACCTGTCCATTTTTAATCCCTTTTTAGGAAGCACAGTTTATTCTTCCATGCAAGATGAGGAGGTATCTAATTTTTCTCCGATGAATCTGTCACTCGAAAACAAGGCAGAATGGTCTGAGCAAAGCTCTTCCATAGTGATGGGGGATAACATGGCCAGTGAACAGTTAAGTGTAATGTCAAATTCGGCCGAATATACAAGATCAGCAAGGAACATGGAGCTTGAATATGTAAAGGATATATTCAGCAATGCAGAGTTGATGGCAGAAAAATTTGTGGTGGGTGAGACAGACAAGATCATAATGCCAAATCTCTTTGATAAATTGGAGAATAAAGGCCTTGGGGCAGAAAACTATGAAGAGTACTCTAAGATTGAGAGGAAGGCTATATTTGACACTGTGAGTGAGTGCCTTGAATTAAGATGTAGACAAGTTTTTGTTGGAAGCTGCAAAGCATGGCCTAAATGGGTGGCTTCAGTTCAGAGGAAGAAGTGTTTAGCAGAAGAGTTTTACAAGGAAATGCTGAGCTTTAGAAATATGGAAGATGAGGTAGAGGTGGATGAACTTGTCAGCAAGGACATGAGCACTGGATGGGGTAGATGGCTTGACTTTGACATTGAAGCCTTTGAGGAGGGTTCAGAACTTGAATTTGATATTGTAACATGTTTGATTAACGAATTGGTTTCTGATTTGTTGGACGTGTAATTCCTCGTGGCATACATTAACATGCTTCACAATGTATACATGGATAAAGCAATCACATGACATGGTAGGCTTTGTATTAGTTTTCTATAATTGTAAACAACTGATCCCTTCAAAATTCCCTCTATGCAAATCCATTGGATAGTGATGTTTTTTATGTACTTATTGACGGTAGAACTTATCTTAATCGTTAAAAGATCTATTAGTATATTATACTCCTTTCTCCGTATTTATTAATTAATACAAATATTTTTATGATAATATTTATACAATTTTTTTTGTTGTATTTATGAAAAGAATGTTACTTCTACGTTTAATTTTTTATTTCTAGAAGTAAACTATTTTTTTAATATTTTCTTTTCACTTTTTCTTCAATCAAAGAAAAGATTTTTTATTTTTAATTTTTTACTTTCACTCACTTTCACATCTTCTAAACGTACCATAAGATAAATCTTCAAGTTAGCAATATTACATGAGTATTTTGTTTTTGACAGAATTACATGAGTACTTATTTCATTTTTTAGTACTTGTTTATTTTCTATCGCGGACACGCGGTGGGAGGAAGGAAAGGCCTTATTGGATGAATCTAATGGTATGTTTATAGAATGGAAAGAAAATAGAGAAAAATACAGATAACGATATAATTTTTTTTATTTAGATAAAGAAAAAATGGAAAGAAAATAAAAAAGAAAAAGAAAAATTGGCTTATATAAATAAAACTTTAAAATTTTCTTTTTTTTTTTTCATTTCAAATTTTAAATTTTTTCTTTTCACTATCTTTTTCTCATTCCAAAGATAGTGTAATTCTCAATCTCTGTATTCACTAATTACAAGAAACTCTTCATTAGGTGGCTTTCAGTGAAAATAACCATTTTAAGTAAATATTTAAATTTATATGCGTTAGTCCTTTATAATATAATAAAATACAGGCGTAATTTCCTAATGAACACCAAATATAATAAGCTTTAAATTCGAAATAGATCCATTAAAGAAAAGATACAATTATCCCAACTATAAATGCAATGAATTGAACAACTTCTGTGCAAATGTTTGTAGAGACTTGAGACAGTAGGGTTGCACCCATGACCCATCGTGGGGTTGAAGCCATGATTTTTTGCTTGGCATCAAGCTTAAATGGTTGTCCCCTTGTGTATACCGTTATGTTTGCCCATTAACATTTCTTTTGATGAAAGACAACAAAATTTTGATTGAACATGCATAATTAGTTTATTTTAAAAACTTTTGAATGGTTAATTATTTGCAGCCACACCTTAAAATGATCAATCTCTCCTAAGCCTTAATTTATATGCTTTAATACTCCTGATAAGGTCAGGTTTGTGTGGACAAGCTTGCCATCCACGGTGGCAATATGCCAATATGTTTTACTGTCTTTAGTATTTAGTAGTGTTTCTTCTTTTTTAGCTATTCTTCTTATCTCTAACATGCTCGTGGATGTTCTTTGATACATGAATAGCAGTGGCCAGTGAGAGCTATTTTGAATAAAATTTTGAGCAAAAACCTATAAAATAGAAGAATAAATTAAATTAAAAAGATATAAATCTAATTTTGACATAAATTAGAACTAAATTATGTATATTAACTTTAAAAAAATCATTTTTTTAATGAAAACTTCAATAGTTTGACATTCTTACCTTAAAAATAATTTTAATTTTAATCACTATTGATCTTTTTGATTTAGATTATGTGCAATTTTGATCTTTAATGTTTTTTAAAACTAATTAAATATATGTATTTGTAAAATTAAGCAAATACTTAGGGTTTATAATAAATTTAAGATTAAAATAATTTAAAAGGTTATAAGTTAGAAAATTGTTAAAAAAAAATTGAGCATATAACTTGGAATATTTCTTAGAATGTGATATTCCGTTAGCAAGTTAAAAATACAAATTAAGAGAATCAAGTTGAGGGTTTTTTTTTTTCTTCTTTTTTATTTGTCATATTCAATTTGAGTTAAAAGGATGCATCATGTATATTACATCCAATGTGTTGATGGGCTCATAGACTAAACCGACTCAAGTTAAAGCATCATTTAACATTAAGCATGAATGGATTCAGCACTGGGCCATGGACCGAAAACAAACACTGAAGTGAAAGAAATTGTAGGAATTAAACAAAAGAAAGGGAAAATGTTATTCGATTGTAATGAAAACAGAGCAAAGCAATTGGTGAGCACATGGGTCCTCTTAGGGGAGAGAAAAGTGGTGTTCTTGACTTTTTCAACATTGATGCAGATGCAGTTGTTGAGAGGAGAATGGGAATCCACACTGTTTGATGGATTCATTTTATTGTGTGATCTGCATATATTGTCAACGCGCCACACATGTCATAACAATCTATCTATCCGTAACCTCTAACCATTTATTACAACATGACATGTGGTTTCTTATTTATTTCCTTGTCTTTCTGTTATGTTAGCTCAGCTCTTTCCTTCCATCTTCTGAGATCTGCCATTAACATTGCACCTTTGCCCAACATAATATCCTTGTCATATTACACGCACTTCTTTATCTCTCTCTCTTTCTCTAATCAAAGTTAGATACATGAACCATAATATTTAACTCCCTTCAATGGTATTAGTGTCCGTAGTTCACTTAACCCTACGTGTAATTTAATTAGAATTTATTCCGTGTGTAATTTTTTCTTAACCCTATGTTGGTAGAAAGGATAGAAATAGAAGACAGATTTTTGAATCAGTTTGTGTTTAGTAGGATGAAATGAAATGAAGTGGAATAAAGATAATTTGAGATGAAAATTTTAAATTAAAATATAATATAAATTATCTCATTTTATTTTATTGTTTATTTCACTTTTTTTTTAGCTTATTTCTCTCTAATCAAACAAAAGAAAGATTGAGTTATTTATTTAGTTGGAGAATTTGTGTTATTTTTTTCGTATGTAAATTTTTCTTAAGTTAGTGATCTCTACTTAAGGAAAAAATACAAATTATTATGCATAATAATATAATTTATTTTGTAATAATTATTTTATAAATTATATTTAAAATCATTTATAACTGATTAATATTGTAAATTTGTTTACACCAAACATATGAAAAAAGATAAGCTTTTAATTAATAAAGTTAGAAATATAGTATTTAAGGAAAAAGGAATTTTGTAATGTATCATACAAACATATATAAACGTTAAAAAGTACTGATGAAAATGACAAATGTAGTCATGTAGATGTTTTTTATATAAAAGATTGAGCACCATCCCCAGAGTATCATTCCACCTTTTTTAATGAAGTTCAATTATTAACTGGTATTGAATCCGATAAGAACAACTACATTTCTAAATTTAGATTTCCGTACTCGAAATTATTTTGCTGGTCTTTTTAGGACGATGAGATTGGAAAAAAATGGCTAAAACTAAAGAGCAGAGTTGAACGAATTCAAGCAATCTGTAAAAGTAATTACACATAATTAACACATAATGTTTTCTAGCAGAAGACCTGTATGTGAGATCAACTGTCTATCCTGATTCAAATTTTTTTACACGAGAGTAGAACGTCAAGAACTTTAAATTTGTAATTTTCCATCAAAGAAAAATTGAAATATATATATATATATATATATATATATATATAATCAAAGGCCATAGGACTGTCCTGTAAAAGATGTACAAAGAAATAATGTATACAAAATTATATTTATATTTTAAAAAATTAAAAAATATGTGCCATCTATGCGAAGAAAATTATCCTCATGTCAGCCTCACCTCATCAATATTATAGATCAGTCACATTTTTTAATTGTTTTATTTGAGCTTCTTTTAGATTTTTGTAATAGAAAAAAATGCACATGCAGACATTGGTTGTCAGACTTTGATTTGCTGGACATTGTAAGTTGTAACCCTCTTTACAAAGCAAAATTTGTTGGCAAATGCTAATTAATGCATTAAAAATATGTTTTAAGATGTTAAAATTGAATATTTTTTGTTAAAACTTATAGTTATTGTTATTTTCATAATTTTTAATAAACTTTTTAATTGTTTAAATAAATTCGTTAAAAAAATGTTCAAATAAAATTTTATTTGATACTTTTAAATTAGTAATTTTAATTCCAAGCCACTGATCTCAACAAGACCCAGATCTTTATAATACTGGCCATGTTACATCCCTCCCCATCCCACTGATATTCTTTCGTTTTTTTCTTGGGTTTGGAGAAAACTGAAAAGAGTCTCTGCTTTCTATGATGTTCAGTTGTTCACAGATTAATATGCTATGTATCTTCTTTCTAGATCATTAATTTAATTGAGTTTTTTAATTGCAGAATGATGCTACTATTAGAATACTCAACGGAACTGCGGGAGGATCCTATGGGAAGTAATGTCTTTGCTACATCTCAATCTCATGCGTACCTGCATCTCACTTGATCAACGCTTTCTAATGTTTTATTACTCACAACTTCACAATCTTATCACCATATATAGAACTCACAATTTATAAGAACTTCTGTAAGTATTTTGTCTGTGGGTCTTATGAAACTGTAAACATCTCTATAAATGTTGAATAAATCTTGAAATATGTTTTAATTCTGGTGAAATTTTAGAATTCAATTCACCTAAATTTTTTATGTAAAAAAAAAATCACAATTTTGTTATAAGCTTTCTATAATTTAATGATTCCAATATTGTTTACTATAATATTTTAAAAATAATGTGTATTGTACCGATATCATGAGTCAGTCAACTCTCGTTTTCTCTTTGTAAACAGCTTATCTAATTCTCTTCATGTGACTCAAACTGAACTTTTGAGAATTAATATTTACAACTTGCAATAATTAATTTACAATGTCTCGATTCATTATACTAATATATATATATATATATATATATATATATAATAAATAAACCAGTCAACATTTCAAGAACTACCGTAAATTCTGAATCTTAAAAAGATAGTACTTTTTTTTGGGTGAAGCTCTAAAGTAAATAATAAAAGGAACTTAAAAATTAATTCATTATTTTAAAATTTCGAATTTAATAAAATTAATGTTTTTTACAGGATATAAATATTTAGTTATAAATTTGTGTTATGAAATTAGAATAAATCATACATCATTTCTTAATTTGAATATATTATAAATTTAAATCAGGATATATTATAACTTAGCTATTCTAATTAATATAATTATACAATTTTCATGAATTAATGATAAAATTTATTTACCGTCTTTTACACACAAATATAATTGGTACGATTTTATTGCCGATATGAATTGGAAAAAAAGAAGTAATTATACTTTGTAACAGTGGACTTTATTATTATTTTATGGAAATTGACTTTATTATTTAAAGTCTAATTGAATTGCTTAAGTTAATTAAAACTAAAATCAGTAAATATTGATTAGCTTTTTTTTAGAGAAAATATTGGTTAGTTATTGTAGATATTTTTTTTAAACACTTTTCAATATTAACGAATAGCTATAAAAACTCATAAATTCCCGTAAAGATCTATCAGTAACACTAACGGATGGATACGTCTCAAGTGGATGAGTAATTTTTTACCCACAGAAATAGGTAGTGGGCTAGTGGCCAGTTGGGGACCACAAGTTACAATAGTTACCGCCACCTTCTATTTATAGCTATGTGATCATGACAATGAGACTGGTAAATGCTTCAACAGCCTCATGACTAAAACTATCTAACTAAAATTAATAATATCTGTATAAAAAGATATTTGAAGACTTAATCTTCTAACTTTACTTTTTTCTTTAAGAGTACGATCATTATTTTGTCATTCATGATTTTATCAAGATTAGCAATTATATGCTCAAAAGTGAGTGGATATATTATATAAACTTTTTATGAATATGGGACACATAAAAAAACGATCTAAAGGTTTTGAAAGAAAATCATGGAAAAATCTTCTTAAAGTGACATATAGGGTCTAAATATTCTGCGTGAAAATATAGGTATTAGCAAAATTCTTTGACGTTATCCCAAATTGTATTTGTTCTCTTATTATAAATAAAATGATATAAGCATCATTTTTTTTTAAAGTTTGGTTTTATTTGGGTTTGTCTATTTTGATTCAAATTTGTTAAGTTCAAAGTAACTTTTAATTAAATATCTAAGACTAGAAAATATAGGGGAAAAAGTTAGACTGATCTTTTTTTTTTAAAAAAAAATGTCTAGTACTACTATACGCGTGGGTCAAATGTTCAATTAAATTAATATAGACATGTGTTTTATGGGTATTACAACATTGTAGAAGTTGATGATTTTTTTATAAAAAAACACAATAAGGTATTTATTAATGTTTCATTAAAACATAAAATATCAAGCAAATGATGTATGAATTATGAAATATAAAAAGTACCTTAAATATAACTCATGAGTTGTTATCACTTTTGTACAAAATAATATTATACTATTATTTATTTATTTAAGATTTAAATATATTATTAGTCATTTTCATTACATTGAGTGAGGTCATTTTTGTTTTGTTCCTCCAAATTTATATGTTTTTTTAATCTCTCAATTTCAAAAATATTTTTTTTCGTCTTTTTTAAAATCCAATTTTTTAGTTTCTTACGTTTAAAAAAACCATTTGTTAATCACCCCAAAATCAATCTAAAAAAATAATTGTGCGGTGAATGTCAGATAAGAGATTTCGACAATCCAAACAATGGTTCACAATGATTTTTGGTCAATGATTTCAATTGTGCAACACCTATGAAGACTTTGATACTCAAAGTTAGGATTTGAGTTAAGAACTGAGAATGAGTGAAATTGGTCTATGCCGGGGGAAGAGTCCATATATAAAGACAATATTGGTGGAAAAAGTTACTAGATCAGTTACGTGGGCAAAATAATTTAAATAAAAAATTATTAATTTGAGATTGTCTAAAAACTAATTACAAAGTTAAGACAGTTGGTCACGCTCAATTCATTAGTTATATGCCATGTGAAAAGTTACATGATTGAATCTATTTAAGTATTTGACTTCTTATATTCATGTTATTATCTGTTCTTTCATAGTATATTTGAGTTAATTATGGGTGCCGATTTTGATAATAAGTTATTGTATGTTTGGTGTTCTTTTTACTAAGTGACCTTTAAGGCATCCCTTTGAATGAAAATCTACTTTAATAAGATAATACAGGTTTTGCGGTAAAAATAGATGCAACTTTCACAATAGTTGCTCCCAAGTATTATTTTTAAGCAATATTGACTTAAATAATTTACAATTGAATATTTCTTCGGGAACAATATATTTTGAAATTTAAAAATGTTTTTGAAAAACTTTTCAGTGTTAACAAATATCTATAAAAGCTCATAAATAGCCATAAATATCACACACAGTGGATATCGACGTGAATAGTGATCAGTTTTTACCCTAAAAAATAGGTAGTGGGGACTACAATTCTTATTCACTTCATCATATCCAATGACTCAAATTATCTAATTAAAATTAAAACAGTGTAAAACATTGTGTAAAAAACAAGTTTAAATAAGTATTTGTAAACTTTATTTTCTAGCTTTAATTTTTCTTTAACAATATTATCTTTATTTTGTCATACATGATTTTATCAATGAAGAGCTACAATTCATTCCGTGTTCTTTTCTCCATGTTTATTTATTCATTGATGCTTAAAAGTAAAAAGTGAGTGGATAAACTTGCCTTGAACCTAGAAAACACAAAAAAAAAAAAAGATCTAAAAGCTTTTGAAAGTAAATCTGATCATGGGAAAATCTTCTTAGAGCAACATGTCATATTTAAATAGTGTGTGTGTGAAAAAATAGGTATTAACAATAAATTGTTTTATTCAATTGCATGTATGTATTTTGATTCAAATTTGTTTGGAGTCAACATAAGAGAAAAAAAGATTGCTTGGAGTCAAAGTAACTTTTAAATACTAAATGACTTTGTATATGAAAAAAAAAGGAAAAAAAAACCTCGGGTTTTAGCAAGCATGATTCAAGCCTGTGAGACACCTTTTGGTTATGTAAATCCTTTTTTTATCAGCTTATTGAGATAACTTTTTAAAAATACTTTTAATTTGAATTGTATCAAATATAACTAAAACTTGTTTTCTCCTACAACAAGATAAACAAATAAACAATTAAACAAAAAAGAAAAAGAGAAAGGCAATCTTATCAACGTCTAATTCGGGTTTTAGCAAGCATGATTCAAGCCTGTGATTGCCTTTAGTTAAAAGGTTCTTAATTATTTATTTAAGGTACGGAAAAATTATATTTACTAAATTATTAATTTGTTATTAAAATGAATATTTATTATTGATTATTTTTATGTTGTTATAAGATATTTTTTATTAACATAATAATTACTATCGAATACTTATTTTGTATCTATTATTAGTTTATTACCAAAATTCTCTAAATAATTATTTTCATGAATAAATATATTTTTAATTATTTTTAACTATTTATTTAAAAACTTCTTAATTTCCTTCTGTACTCCACATTTTAATTTTTCATTTTCTATTATTTTGAATAAGGATAAATTGAGAAAATTGTTTGGTTAAATTTGGCAAAAATATTTTTCGGTGAGTATTTTGTATTAATTATAATGCTTTTCTTTAATCGAAAGTTTTAAAAAATAAGTGGTAAATGAAGATGTTTTATTAAGTATTTTAAAGATATTTTAATTACTGTCTGAGTTTTTTTTTGAAATATTATGTTTTATTTTTGTGAATATTAGAATTTAGGTGAGACAAATTAAATAGAAAGAAAGAAGAATTTTCTCATCTAAATTCTCTAAAATTTAAAACATATACCTTGATTTTATGTATTTTATGTCAAACTGCCTATCTTTTAAATATATATTTTTTGGAAGAGTATGATGAATGAAAGTGAGATCTAGGTTACGGGATAAATGTATGACGAATGGCAAATTAAGGATATAAAAATGGCATAGAAAAGGGCGATTTGGCGCAAACCGTGTTAAAGTCCATAGCCTTATTTATTGATTGTGTTGTGTGTGTGCACGGCGTCAGGTCACACTCATCCACATCCACTCTCACTTTCTCTTCTCTTCTTCTTCTTCCTCCTCCTCTACCACCACCAATAATAATAATAATGGAGCAGCTTCACACACCCACCACCATCCATAATAACACGAACCCAGAAACCAACAATGGCGAATCCCTTTTTTTCGAAGACTTCGACAGCACCTGCTCCACCCCTTACGTCAGCGCCCCTTCCAGCCCCGGCCGTGGTCCCCTCCCCGGCTTCTTCTACAGCGCTCCGGCGAGTCCAATGCACTTCGCCATCACAGCCGCGTCGTCTTACGAGAACACCCCTTCTTCGGTACCAATGGGTTTCGAGTTCGAATTCTCCGCCCGGTTCGGATGCTCCGGTTCGGCCGGGTCCGGTTCCATGAGCTCGGCCGACGAGCTGTTCCTCAACGGTCAGATCCGGCCCATGAAGCTCTCCAGCCATCTTGAACGGCCGCAGGTCCTCGCTCCCCTCTTGGATCTGGAAGGAAAGGAAGATGAGGAGGACGAGGAAGTAGTAGAAGAAGGCGTTAACGTTAGCGTTGTCCGAAGAGATATGAGGCTGAGGGACAAGTCCGTTCGGAGGAGAACCAGATCCATGTCCCCTCTCCGGAGCAACACGCCCCTAGAGTGGGCCGAAAACGAGGAGGATCACGACAAAAACGTGACGAAGCCCAACCAAACCAACATCATTAGTTCCTCCGAAGCAGAGAAAGTAGAGGATGATTTTGGTTTGGGGACAACACCTTCGGCCTCGTCCTCACGCTCTTCCTCCGCTGGGAGAAGCTCGAAGCGGTGGGTTTTCTTGAAGGATTTTCTCCGAAGCAAAAGCGAAGGGAGGAGTAACAACAAGTTCTGGTCCACGATTTCCTTCTCCCCAACCAAAGACAAGAAAAATCAAAATCCACCAAGTACCAACAAAAACGTGCCTTCTTCTGAAACCACGCAGAAATCGAAGGGAACTAGTAGTTCTCAGACTTGGGCCAGGAGAATGAGTGGGAAGCCCACGAACGGTGTTGGGAAGAGGCGCGTGCCACCCTCGCCGCACGAGTTGCACTATAAAGCTAACCGGGCCCAAGCAGAGGAGTTGAGGAAAAAGACCTTCCTCCCTTACAGGCAGGGTCTACTTGGGTGCTTGGGCTTTAGTTCTAAGGGTTATGGGGCCATGAATGGCTTTGCTAGAGCCTTAAACCCCGTTTCCTCCTGGTAAATTTCTTCGCTTTCCCTTAAATTGTACAGATCATTATTAATTATTATTATTATTTTTATTTCTTTGTTCATTTTGAAATCCTTTAGTCTTATCCTAGGGGTTTGGTTTACGAGGGTTCTGGTTCTTCTTCTTCCCTCTCCATCCTCCTTGTTGAGGATGCTGAACTGATGAAAGTATTATTATGTACAATATACTAAGTCATGTACTCGTACTCGCAGCATTTTGCTATTTACACAGTTGCTGTGCAGTGACTGGAGTTTATTACTAATATATTTTTTCCTCACTTATCTTTTCTTTTCTTTTTACTTAATTTATTTAGGTCTAATCCGGTGTTATTATTATTTTGGTGATGGAGAATTTCGATGCCTGTTATCTCTCGTACACTATACGATTTATATCGTTGCATTGGTTACAGAAACCACGTGGTGTGGGGAGCCATGTTAACAGTTGGGTTTGGCCCCATTGTAACTGTGCGAACACGCTTGACTTGAGAGCTATTTCCACACAACACCACAATTGAAAGATGCCTGTGTTTTTGTTTGCATCTCTCGCGTCCTGAGTTTTAGGTTGCGTATGCGAATTGCATGAGAGAAGGCTGTGTCGGGATCATGGCAATAGAATGAATGAGATGATCTAAAGTTTGCCCTTTATTTTGGGGTCCAAAATGGTCTTTTTTAGATGCAGCGTTATAATTATGCCGCGGTGAAAGATTATTATTTGAGTTTTGAGTTCGTGAAAAAGATGTTTGCAAATCTATATGCGACAAGATGTGGACATAAAGTTGGATTGAGATTATTTAACATTGACCCGCATATAACTTAGTGGTATTATAAAGTAGGAATGGAACCCATATAAACAAACCCCCCTAAGGGATGTTCGATTTTTCTTTTTGGTTGCTTCTATATTTGAGTCTCTTTTATTCATTATTGTAGTTTTTATACCATCCGCTTGTTCGGTGCACTCTGAGTTTTGAGGGATTTCAATTAGTTTTATAAGTTGGTACTGGATTTGGTGGAATTTTTTTCAAAAAGGGGCTAATAAATAATCCAGGGGACATGAATCCGCCTGGGGGGGGGCCCAAGTCCTTTAATAAGCTGGGCGGCATTTAAATTTGTTTTAGATGTGTGTGGGATAATCAAACGATTCAAATTCCTTCCTATCCGGACTTTGTTACGGAAGAATTGGAATTTGGATGGACTTCCCAAATTTTATTACCTTTTAACATTGAATCAGTGGTAGCTGTAGTAAAATAAGATAATAATTATATTTCGTTGGTTGGTGGTTCCAGAAGAAAACTGTTCATATTGTTCACTCTTCCGTTCAATCACATGCTAGCTACCTGTTCGGGGATTCTGCTAAAGTAAGCAGCTAACTTGTACTTGCGTTACTTGACCCCGAATTTTTTTCCCCACCTTTTTGTCATAATATTTGCCCCTTACCTTTTCCGGATCACGATCCTAATGTAGAGGATACTGGTCCTAGAATAAGTGGAAAAAAAAAATATAAATATAAATATAATTTGTATTAATATGAATTTTTGGATCACAACTGCTCCGCGAGTCAGTTACTTCATAACTGCAGTAGTTAGCATTTTACACTGCATTGCTGGTAACAAGAAATTGGTCAATGAAACTATAACGAGATGAGTGCTTATACTTGGACGCTCATAAATTATTTTTCTCTTTCTATTATTACTCTAAATTATTAATCAAATCAATTATTTATTTCATCTTTTTTTCTATTTCTTTCAAGGTGTAAATACTTAAGATGGTGCTCAAGAATCATTTTTCTAACGAGACAAATAGGAATGATACTACAATAATTTCATAAGTGCTACGAATTTACTTTGTTGATAAATAGATAACCTGTTTAAAAAATTACTTAGGTAGTCTTTGATAAAAAAAGATGAAAGTGTGATGAATGAAAACAGATGAAAGAGACTAGAAAATGAAGTTGTTTGATTGAAACAAAAAAGGGTCTAAAAAAGATAAAAAGAAATTGAATTAAAATAGTAAGGTAAATAATAATAAAAAAGTTAAAGTAATAGAGATGATGTAAAGGTCTTTTTTATTCCAATATCCATGCAGATTGATTTCAACATGTTATGCGACAATTTTCCTTTTTGAGAATTATATTCATAATTGATTTTGAAAATTTCATAATCAATTATGCAATTTCATTTGATCATATAATTGATTATGCCATAAGCTGGAGATATAAGGTTGGTTGGATGATTAAGAAAAAAGTGAAGGAAAGAAAAAGAGGGAAAGAGAGATGGTGGATTCGATTGATCAATTATGTGAATATCCAAATGGAATTATGTTGACATAATTAATTATGTTATAAATCAAATTGATTATGTTATAAAGTACTATAATGATTACAAGTTCTTTGAGATAATTTTAGAAGAATCATTTTTTTTTTCTCAATAATCTATCCAAATTCATCCTTTTTTTTGGATGAAAATTTATCTCATGACACTCAATTTTTTTAAAAACTGCGGTGTCTGAATTCATCCTTAACAAACATCAATCTCACAACTTTCATCCTTAAATAATCCCAAATCAATCACATGAAATTCACTCCCTTTAACCAAATACACCTTAAAAAGATTCAGGTTGAATTCATCTGCTCACACTGTTGTAATGTTAGTAATCTAAATCAACTGTAATAGGTTTAAAATAGGATACTATTTATCAGATGAGAATTATCTATGCTTTTACTGTTAAGTAAGCGCATGGTCGGTGAAAAAGATGGGTGTGGTGTGAATTTAGGGGCATGGCCAGGGGCGTAAGACCTTGGAACTCAGGAATTAGAGCCCATATCGCTCGGAACATAATTTTTTAATGCAACGAATCTTCCATCATCATGAGATCAAGCATAGGAAAATAAGATGCTGAGCTGAGTGAGAGTCAATTCATCAGACTATACAAGACTGATTGACTGCATCAACAGACGCAAAAATTCAAACATTTTCAGACGACTCATCCAAATTAACGTCAATAATAAGAGCTTTTTTTGGATGCTAGTACCTAGCTGAATTTATTTTTAGTAAACAACCATTTCTCTCATTCCTGCTTCTTATTGTTGACTGTTACAGTTTGAATAATTTTCAGTTACAATTTATGTTAGTTGATTAATTGGATTGTTTGTTAAGACTTAAGAGAGTGAATCTTTTCTAATTTATTTGTCATTTTTTTTCATTTTATACGTTTACGAGAAAATAAATCAAAATACGGATGATTAAGTATAACAATGAATAAGATCCGAATAAAATTATATTATCTGTTGTCGATTAAAAACAAAACTGTTCTCCTACTTGCACTAAAAAATATATATTTATACTTGTCTTCATATCTTGAGTAACAATTATAATTCTCATTTTTATATTTGTTGAATTTATATTAACAAGTATTTATTCAATCTATTTAAAAATATTATCTCCAAACTTTGTCTTTTCCATTACATTTATTTATTTATTTATCTCACTTTTCTTTTTCTTTTTTCCTATTCCTCTAGAAGTATGCTAGCATGAGGTGTTCATGCTTTTTGTTATTTTTTTATACTATTCTTTTAATATCTCTTTTCCTTTTCTATTTATCACATTTTTCACTTTTTTTTTATATATCTTTTTCCCGTCCATCAACCTCAAAATTGAGATTTAAGATTAGCATTTTTTCCTATTAAAAGCTATTTTTGATAATATGCATACACTTTTAAATATCACACTTCCTCCGTTTCATTATAATTATTATATAAAATATTTTTTCAAAATAATTATTATTTTAAATTTTAAATATGACATTAACTATTTTTTTCTATTTATATCACTTTAATGATATGAGTTACAAAATTAATGATATGAACTATAAAAGAATTAATGACAGTTAATTTTAAACTTTTGTAGGTTCTTTCTTTTATATTTATTTATTGATTTTTTATTCTCATGTAAAATAATTTAGGATGAAAATTATAAAGAATGACGAAAGTACATTTTATCAATATCAATTATATATGACTTTTATCTCTTCTTTTTTATTTTTCTTTAAGTATTAAGTAGACATTGTTATCCACCAATCCTTTACTATTTAAGAAAGTTCAATCATCTCAAAATTTTCAAAACAAGTATGGATATTATATTTGAAAATCTGAAAGGCTGACTATTCACCAGGACTTTTTTGCCATTGCAAACTATTCGCCAAAACATTATACTACTGTAAGGATTTATTTAAAATATTTAATTTTTCTACCTTAAATATAATAAAAAATTACATAATAAAAACTAACAAATTAAGACATTTGATAACATTAGATAAGATCATCTTAAAATTGAAAAAAGTTTAATAATCGTGCATCGTTAATTAATTTTTTTTACACTGTCAATAAATTAGAAATCATTGTTAGTATAATCTTTTTAAGTAGTTTATGTAAAAAATATAAAATTATTTTACACATTAAAATTTAAATAACCTATCTTGTTAAATTAAAATAAATAAAAAAGAAAGAAACTACAAAAGTTTAAACAAACTTCAAGCTCTAAGTTTAAATATATTAGTTTAAAAGTTAAAAAAAAAACAATTACTCGAAATAGCAAGCTTGAAAAATAAATAAAATCTTATAATTAAACTAATTATAATATTTTAGTTTGAATTTAACGAAAAGAATCAATAACAGAACCAATTTATTTATTTAATCGGATCCGGGTAACACCCATATCTTTGATAATCCATCTATCAAGAATGCGAATTATTTGTTAATATTAATTAATAATTTGGAACTAAACGTCGACCGTTTGTGGAAAAGCTGTGTAATAAACGCAATAACAACAAAGGCCGAAGATGAATCAAACAAGCCCAAAACCAAATTCTGAAAAAAAAAAAAACATTCAGACCCAAGCTAAGAACCCAATTCTGAAAAAATTAAAATAAACTAGGAACCCAATTTTCAATGAAAAAGGGGGGTGTTGCGAGAATCGAACTCGCGACCTCTCGCACCCGAAGCGAGAATCATACCACTAGACCAAACACCCTATACGACTCCTAAAAGTGGTAAATTTATATTTAATTTAAAACAAGTTGTGGCAAAAACTTTAATGTCAAATCGAACTGATATACCATAATAAATTTCGGCATCTTAAAGTAGTTAAAACCAAACTAATAAATCAGTGAATAGAAGAACAAACTTCTACATTCCAACAAGCTAAAATCAAACTGATACACAATTTCCAACACTTAACTAATCCAGTTATTGAAAATGATGAAAATTCTAATGCATAGTAATTATAAAGATGAGCAAAATTAAAGATGTAAAGATGACAACTTGGTACTCTGTTGGATTTTCCATTCCATGTCGCCATCAATTGCACAAAGCATAGATTGGATCGTCAAGACTGCCGCTAGAGGGAGATTTTGGACAAAGTATTCTTCCCCTTCTTTAAACGAGGTTTTCTCTATAGTAGCAGCACTTGTGGAAGGAATAGACAACAGCAGGGAGCACGTGTCTTTACCACAACCGCAGCCTAACAACTAAGGGGAAGTTTGATGAAAGTGTGCCTACTAATGCTACACTAGTGATTAATTCAGTTCCTATATCTGGGCACACTATATCTTGCGGTAGTCTCTTTTGGCTTCTCCAGCCAAATTTATGTTGTTTCAAAATTTTATGGAACATATATGCAAACTTGCAGACATCCAAATAAATTGTATCGTGCTATTTATTGAAATAATTGATTTTTTTTTTTTTTATGTAGATTAATCAAATACATAGCTATTGATTAGTAACTAGTGGGATACCGATTAGATGGATAAACATTATAGACTCCGCAAGCTACATGCCTACATCGTAGGAGTTTTCTGATTTACAACAAAATGGTGAATGGTGTAAAGATTTTAAAAATAGAGGTGAAATATTGTTTAACAAGCCAAAAGCCAGCAACAAAAAGTGTATGTTTTCGACGCATGGATGTTGAGAGAAGAGTCTTAAGTATATATTATAGTCTTCTCTTTCTCTTCTGGAGCAAAGATAAACGATCACCAGAAATAACTAACATTTGCACGACTTATAATGGATTCGTGAAAAGAAAGGGAAAAGTATCATTTTCATTTAACAGCAATTTCTTTGTACTAAGAACAAAATATGTTTAACAGCAATTTGTACCAACAACATTTTTATAGCATAACTATAGGAATAAGCGTCTAGAAACAGGATACCAAGCTATCTCAGACTAAATGGACTATTTATTTGATGTACTGAGAGAGCCATTTGAAACCATCTCCGTAACCCATTTTCTTCACAATACTGCACATGAAAACCTCCATAGGACGGACATTAGAGTCTGACAAATTTACATTTCCCTTGCCTGTGGTAAAATTGGTCAGGCCCAAATGGTAACGCAACTCTTCTTCTGAGGCAGCATATGGAATATCTATCTTGTTTCCAAGGATAAGGAAAGGGACAGTAGTCAAAGACTCATCAGAGAGTAGAGCATCTAACTCTTTTTTAGACTCTGCAAATCGTTCCTTGTCATATGCATCTACCAAGTAGACCACTGCATCTACCTGCATTAAAGAAGGACAATGCTTACTCTAGATTCTCTAAAAGCAACACAGGCGAGTAAATAAGAAACCTTAAGCAAGTCCTCAGTCAAAATATTCATGTAACTTCTTAAAAGTCATGATGCACCATGCTTAATGCTTGCGAATAATAATGCAAGCAACAACTAAAAAACCAAAAAACGAAAGCAACTTCTTAGAAGGCTAGATTTGTCCAGAGAATCATCCTCCCCACAGAGGTATACTATTAGAGTATTAGTAGCAAGAATTATGACGGCATGATTATCAGGATATCCCTTGATTTAATTATATATTATGCTCAACAAGACACTCTGTAGGAAAAATTGTATCAGCAGCAGATATGTCTGATAGCATACTATTAGCAACCCTCTAATGAGAAAAGGTGCTATCAGCGAATTACCATGTATAATTCTGCCTCCCATGAATCAGATAAAGGATAACCATTTAGCTGGGATTATGAAGGCATCAATCCTTTAACTAAGCTCTAGTCACATATATTAGACATTAGTTAGAATATTCCACACATGAGAGTATTGTTGACAACTTGATCATTACAGCCCAATTTCAGTAAGGAGTATAGGAAGAAAACTTTATCCTTGTTAACAGCTAGAATGACAAATTCACATATTCCAAGGCAAACTTCTAGTGAAGCTTTATTTCTGCAATTGCTGCATGAGCATGGATCACCAGACATTAATATTAGCATGTAGACCAAAAGTCCATAACCATATCAGATTGAGGAGTAAGATTTAATCCTAAATTCCAAACATATCTTACAAGTAGCCAAGTTCCATCAAGTGATGTTTTCAAAAGGTGCAAAACAGAGTTGAGAAGTCAACTGTTGGGGTGCACTTCGTAAATATATGCACAAAATGTGTGCTGTGTTAGGAGAGGGAAAAGAGAGAAAGACCTTAGCATAGTAATCTTTCCAGACTCTTCGGGCAATCTGGTAGCCCCCGAGATCAAAAGCTTTAAACTTGATCCTCCCAATACTCAACTCCTCTGATGTGGGATGCTGTGTAGGCTGATGCTGAACTAGTCTCTGCCAAATAAATTCCCATTAATCTTTTTTTACCAATAACCAGGCACATATTCTAGCCCCAATAAACTATGGTAATGTCAGGAAGCTAGAGATTACAAAGTACATATTTGAAATCAATTTGTTAAGCTTGCTAAAACCAGAAAATAATTGTTGAGAAAAACACATTTAAAAAAAAAATTGATGTTAGATGACACAAAAAAAAGCATTAGACCAAAATATGTCAATACAGATAATTGATTTTAAATTGCAGACCACAACTACAATTGCAGCGCAATCAAGGTTTTAGATTGTGGTCACGGTCACACTTACCATTTTGCTGTGATCCTTGATATAAAGAAAAGATGCATACAAATGCAATGAGGTGGTTGAAACGTGGCCACAAAGACCCCAAAAACCTTGACATGGAGGGCAATTGCGGTTGCAGACCATTTTTTAAAACCTTGAGCACAATATTGTATTTTTTGAGGCTTCCTCAATTGCATCGCCAGATGCATCAGGATTGATTTTAAATTGTGGTCCACAGCCACAATTTTCCACAACATTGCACAGGAATATAGACAATTAGCCATGTAACCCTTCATTGAAACACTCAAATCTCATAATATTTAAATTATACAAAAGGACCCTAATTCAGGAAGAAAAAAACATCTAAAGCAATCAACATAGGATTTATAATTACTCCAGCCACAAGCAGCCCACAAGACACAATGACTTCAATCATATTCTTAGAGAGAAAAAATATTACGGTAAAAACTCAATAACGTTTCCCGTATCATCAACCATTGCTGCTTGCGTTTAATCGTTTCTAATTCTAACTAAACGAATAACATTCCCAGTAAATTTAAATCGATTTTCAGGGCTTAAGCGTTTGTGAATAAGGAGCAGAGAAATAAGCGGAAAAGGATGGGAAAGGGACACCTCGTCTTTGAGCATGTGAAGCAAGGTGGTCTTTCCGGCATTATCGAGACCTAAGAATAAGATCTTGGCCTCCTTCTGCCACAATCCAAGCGATGCCAGAATCCCATAAAACCAATCAAACAAAAACGTAGCCTTTCTTTTTTATTTTATTTTACGCTCGATCTCAATACTACTCCACTCCCAATAAAGCCTTCGGTATTAAGATCTGACCCCAAAAACCGAGTGAAGATGAAAGCAGAAAGCAAGGAATATAGAAAGAGTGATTGAGAGGTTGAACGATTTAGAGAGTGAATGTGCTGCTGTAACGATTTCCATGGGTGCGGAAGTAGAACTGTGAGTGTTGTGGAAAGGGAAGGGTGACTGGGTAATCCGGTTCAGCTGAATTCCAAATTCTAAAAATTAAAATTCAATCTAATGTTTTGATTTTAATCCCTTAAATAATTTTGTTTTTTATTTTAGTCTCTGTATTTTTCCTTTAATTTTAGTCTATTTTATTAAATAATAATGTTAATTGAGGACTATGACGTTGGTTATCATTTATTGTCTCCTTTCATTGTCAAGTTTTTTACAAGATAATTTAGTATAAATTTTTTTTTTGGTAAATTATGATTATGCTAGGTAAAATTAGTCAAAAAACTAGTTTATTAAATTATAAATATTCAATAAAATTAATGGTTGAAGTAGTTGAAAAATATAAAATAAAATAAAATAAAAAATCATAATTTATTTTAAAATGATAATTAGAAAGTACTTGAACATGATTTTGTATTTGAAATTTGATGATGGTTGAAAATTATCCTATTATTTTTGCAACATTGTTTGTCTATTATATAATGTTGCAAAATAAAGCATTAGTTATTCTTATGTATAATAAATAAGTGACATATTTGAAATTTCTAATTATGCTTATTTGATTTATACCTATTTGTTAGTTACTTGTTTATTGGATGTTTGATTGTTTGTTATTTATTTGTCATTGTTATTTTGACAAGATAATCTAGTTGTATATAAGAATGATCTTGAATCACAATGACATAAACTACATAAAGCAAAGTTTGAAATTTGACAAAAAATACAATATAAACTTGTCCAAAACATACTAGAATTTTGGGAGGGTAATGCTGAGTTCCTGTCAGGGTCATTGATGTTGATGATGAAAAGGAAGACTTCATTCCAAGATTGCTTATGGTTCGAAAAAACGACTAAACTTACCACCGAGGCTGGATCGAACACTTTGTGCAGATGAAGAGATTAACTTTGTTCCAGATAGTTATATTCTAATGGAATTGCTACCCCATATTAAATTGTTTCCTTTTGTAGTGATAGATGAAGTGAAACTCTTATACATGTTCATGCATAACATTAGTTCTTCCTATGTATAATAAAAATGACATATTTGAAATTTTCAATATGCTTATTTGATCTATACGTATTTGTTAATGATATTGTTTATTGGATGTAAGATTGTTTGTTAGTTATTTGTCATTGTTATTTTTCACCCATTAGTGGTTATGCTAATCTGATTAACAGATTTAATTGTGTGTGAAATGTTGACTAATGTTATGCTTACATTATTTAGTATTTTGTTTTGGATGTAGTGCATAATTTGGATATGGTTAATATTGTGAAGAATGGATTGCGAAAAATCATGCAAAGCTAAACATCCATTCTAAATTTTGAATAGGTTACTTTCATCCTATCTACAACAACAACCATTCAATAAAATGTAAACCATGCAAAATAACAATATATGTAATATTTACCAAGTCTAACAATATAAAAAATGTTTATATTTTTATGTTGTATTTATATTAATTAATGTATAAATTTATTTGTAAGTCATATATTTGTTTAGAATTGTTTTGA
This sequence comes from Glycine tomentella, assembly GCA_007407185.1. NCBI lineage: Eukaryota > Viridiplantae > Streptophyta > Magnoliopsida > Fabales > Fabaceae > Glycine > Glycine tomentella. The sequence continues at coordinate 7,023,098 of PYAF01004995.1, forward strand.
GATGGAAATGTGACATGTCAATTTGATCAATTTCTTTCACAAATGGAAAGGATCATGATGCTCTACAAGTGCAAAGGTAATCAAACCCTTGGTCGTCCTAACAAAGGAGGAGCAGGTGTAGAGGGGATTTCTGTTTACTAACAGTATTTTTTGCAAGATTCTAGTAAACGATTTCATGTTATTTTATTTCTCTTTTTTATGAGAAAACAAAAATATGATATGATAAGTCATGACAGTTTTATGAATTTGTGACTTTAGTGTGAGTTTACACACGAAAGTTGTGAAAGTCTTTGGTTAAATAACATTATTTTGTGAATTAACCTGTTTACATGCACATAAATAAAAATGTTTTTTTTAACAAATTTTATTGTCATTTTAAAATTAAAAATAAATAAAATATTCAAGCTGACTCATGGACCATATGTGCCAAGTCTCAAATAAGAAACTTTATTAACAAAATGGAAAACATCAAATAAGTGGATCAGTCACAAGTTTTATTTTGTTTTTATTTTTTATATGAGACAAACAGCGGCGGACTCAGGATTTTGAGCATGAGGAGTCCAATTCAAATTGATAGATAAAGAAATGCAGGTCAAGTATAATATCACATATCCGTCCCAGAAATCCAGTGTGCTGCAAATCCTCCTTTTCCTCATTTCACCATAACTCCTAACTTTTGTTTGAAAGAACACCAATACCACCTCGAATACTTATTCACTTTTATTAATCATCTAGTCATTAACTATCTTATGTCATTCAAACCTTGATGATTTTTTTTTTTATTTTTGGAGGGCCCAGAACCCATCAGGCCCCGTGTGCTGGAGACAAACCAATATTAATACCTATTTCTGAATAAGATTTTATTTAGGATTATACGATCATTTGATTGAAAATTTGAGAGTGTAAAGTTTTCTTAGTGAGATTACACAGGATATTTTATTATGTTATTAGATTTTCATTTTATTTAACTCATTAGTATAATTTAGTGGTATATGAGTTTAAATACTTCACCCAAAATTCTAGATTCAAACTTTATTGTTTTTACTGCATAAAAAATTTATTTTATTCCTTATTAGCGAAAAGGATTGACAAGTGTTTCGTAAAACACTATTTTAGAGAATGTTTGGTAGAAAAGAAATTTATTATATTTTTTCTGAAATGAGAAATGTTATCCTCTCCTAAATAAATTAACGGACTAAATCTTCGAGCCACATAAACTTGACACCTGTCAACTCTATTAACAATGAAAAATTGATTTAATTTAATATCTTTGAAAAAGGTTTTTCCTTTCCAACGCGAATCACAATAAGTCATCAGAGGTTCATCCAAATCGCACGAATCCCCTTTCCAAAACTGTAGACTTAATAATAAATAAGCTTCATACTTAAATTATTTAAAATATTCAATTTCATTTTTAGATTTTTAAAATATTTAAATTATTTATAAAATTTTTAAAAATGAATAATTTAATCTTTAAAATTTTAAAAGATTTAATTTAACTCTTAAATTTTTAAAATAAATTAACTTATTTAAAATTTTAGAATCAAATTGAATCATTTAAAATAATTTGATAATCAAATTAATTCATTTTTAAATTTAAAGATGAAATTAAAATTTTTAAAAATTAATCTGATCAAATTAATTTTTTGATCCTCTAATATAATTTTTAGGTTTAATTTAATCTTCTATTTTTCAGATTTAATTTAATTTTTTAATTTTTATAATTAGTTCAAGTTAATCTTATTATCTAAATTAATTTAAATGATTCTACAGTTTAATATTGATCTTATAGTTTAAATATTCATTTTGTGCAAGTTTTACACTAAGTAATTTTAAGCTTTAATAAAATACGATTTTTTAACATTCTTGACTTCTAATTTAAATTATTATATCAAATTGAATAGATTTTAAAAATTAAAAGATTAAATCTCAAAAATTTAAAGGATTAGATCAAATTAAAAACTAATTTAACCAGTTAATTTATTTAAAATAATTTGGAGGCTTGATAATTAAGCCAAATGTTTAGTATAAATTGGTGAAGTGCAAAAGTGCAAAATTGGAGACATCTTGGTTATCTCGTGCGTGAAAGCAGAGGTGACGACGAGCAGCGCCGACGGGGACAAATGCGACAACTAATTTTTCTGGGCGGCAACCACTGCGCAAAAAGGTGTAGGCGTCGACGTCGGAATAAGTGCGACGAAGAGAGTGGAAGAGGTTTCATGCGGTGAGGGAGGGGAAGTGAATGTGAGATGATGGGGAATTTGTGGTGGTGAAAGTTTGGAACTTTATCGGAATCCGAACCTATGTGTCGCATTGTCGTAAGCCTTACCGTTTCTCCTTGTGGCATATTACTGGCATTATCCAATTGACAAATATTGAAAGAAAAAGAGAAAAAACATGTTTCATTGTGATATGACCGCATGCTCCTTGCCACATCAAAGGCCTGAATTCTATTATCCAGCAAACACTATCTCAATTCTGAAGCTCTAAACCACTGTCAAGTATGGCAGTTTCTTTGTGCTCTTTGAGCTGGATTTCACCCTGCTTATCCCGTAAGGTGTGTGTTGATCATTTTTGCTCTTCTATTTCTTTCGGTCAATGTTCTTTATACACACACAGCTCTACACGTACTCTACTTTGTACTATTTCAGCTAAACTTGCCACGTTCAAATTGTTTGCCTCGCAACACTGCAACTTCATCTATCAATACTGTCTTTTGTGCATTGGAGACAACCCCCAGCGGAGAAAGTAAGAACTTTGACAGAGTTTACTTGTGCAAAACTGCTTGAAAATGTGTTCATTTGAAACACAGCAAAATTACCGATTATCATGATTCAGGGATCAATTTCACTTTTGAATGAGTATTTCAATGTCTGTGCTAGTCAAAATTAATGATCTGTAATTCTTCATTAAATTTTGATAAGAAATTCCTCTCTGATTTCACTGTGCATTTAGAAAATTGAATCATTTCCTAGTTATGTTTTTGGTGAAAAATGAGAATTGGATTATAAACAAAGTTACTTTCGTAGTACTGGATTTTGAAATAATTTATCTCATGTCCTTTATGATTTTCAGGTCATTGCCAGAGAAGGCCGCTACTGTTGGGCATTGGAGCATTAACTGCAAATTTACAACCAACAAATTTGGTCTTTGCTCAAGGTATTCATGCCTGCTGATGTGATCATATTTTGTGTTATTAAGTTTCACTTCACTAAAATGATCTATCTTCATATGTAAAACTGAAGAGACTAGTCTAGTCATAATCTTCTGAAATTTTGGAATTCCATTACTCTTTGTAGAAAAACCAGACAGATACCGAGCTTTTTTAGACTATGAAGATGGGTATTCTTACGTATACCCCATTGATTGGAAGGTAAGAAATAAGAATCATATTAATCTCACAGACACTCTAGTTATTACAAGAAGATAATGTGCTACAAGTTTGAATGTATCTCTTCCCTAGGAATTTGACTTCAGGGCTCTTGATTCTGCATTCAAAGACAGATATCTACAGTTACAAAATGTAAGGGTGAGATTTATACCCACTGAGAAGAAAGATATCCGAGATTTGGGTCCTATGGAAGAGGTGATACTGCAAAATTGTGTCCTAATATGTTCTGTAGTCTAATTTATACTTAACTAGTTTGTATCTTACCCAGGTTATATACAATTTGGTGAAACATATATATGCTGCACCAAACCAAAGACCAACAATAAAAGACATGCAGGAGGTTTCTTCTCACTTTATTTCTTCATCAATGTTTTTACTATTAAATATATTTCTTTGAATTCTGAATATATACTTAAAACTATTTTTGAATTCTGAATGCAGAAAACCATAGATGGAAAGCATTACTATACCTTTGAATATATACTTACATCAACAAATTATTCTAGTGCCTCCTTTGCAACAATTGCTATAGGAAATGGTAAGTAACCAACCCACTATCCCCTCCTATCTCAATGTGTCACTGGCCTTCGTAATTGTTCTGTCATGGTTCCATTGCTACCTAACAGTGTGTGCGTTTTTACAGGAAGGTACTACACGCTAATTGTTGGAGCCAATGAAAGGCGATGGAAAAGATTTCGAGATCAGTTTAAAGTGGTAGCAGACTCCTTTAGGCTTCTTGACATCTGAAATGTCACAGGACAATGCAAGACAGATGACTTTTAATTTGCATACAGATCAATTTTGAAATATTTGTATATCAGGGCAAAATAAGTTTTTACAAGTGAATGATATGATATCTTCTACTATACTAATAGAAATTCCTTTTCCGTACTACATGCAAAGGTCGTCTATTATAGCTAGTCTAAAATTTAATTATTGTGTCACGTGGTCAAACTCAAAATTTGGTCCTCGTGTATTCTTGCCTTGTTCCTCTGCTGTGGTTTATGGAATTCTCGGCCAGACAATTTGGAGAATGATGGGTGTGCCATGTATCCTTGGACCTCTTTTAGACTAGTCTTACAGGTTTTGATGGAAGCAAAGAAGCCAAACTTAAGTGGCAACATGTTAATATTAGTTGCCTTTGTTTAAAAATGCCCTTTTACAGATACTCTCTTTTATATTTTCTGTTAAGATTAGGCGCTCGTCAGAATGACAATTATCTGTTATCCGGTAATATCTGCGGGGGTCTAAAGTATTGGAACTCTTTCCTTGTGGGACGGGGATGAAAAATCTCCCCAAGTAGATTTGAGATGACAGATCATAAGAAAAAAAAAACATCATATCATTGTCAGGGAAACTTATTAGAAGAAATCGAACCAAATCTAACAAATGGTAGACATCACATTGCTGTAAAAGATGTAAATCTCACATTTGTAGATGAAATAATGTAGTGTAATACTCCACAGTCCACACTCACTTGTCTGTTTATAACTTTATATAAGTAGAAAAGTTCAACAAAAATAGCAAATTAGTTTTAAAAAAACTATAAGAATATCTCAAACTACTAGACAAAATACACGTGGAAATTTGCATCTATTATCTAATGACAAAAAACTCGTGAATTCGTGTAATTCAAGCACTAAAGGAATTGCTTCTGGACTATCGCTATGTATATACAGAGGTTTTACATCACTTGAGACTGCATTTTCTACAATTTTCACAAATGAAGATTGAAGAGAAAAAAACTACAGCAGTGAACAAGTTCGTCATCCGCGCTTGAGAGACAGGAAAGTGAAAAGGAAGTCCAATAAAAGAGTAACTCAGCTGAATTAGTGTTGATTCCGCCGCCTTCCTCTCTTTGTAAAACAAATCAATATATTGTGGAGACACACCGTCAGTCTAAACTGCTAGCCTCCAAAAGAATATGCATCCACAGCTTCAATACTCAAGTCTCAAACCAACCAAATTCCAAATTCCTATCTTTAATTCCTACACTACCCCTGCCACAGTACCCTCTTCTTATGCCTACCAATGCCGAGTGCTGATCCAATACTCCCATTCTTGCTACATGCAAGCCTCCACCTGACATTGGAAAACTCCACCAGGTGCAGCAATCACCAGTCATTCAACCCAAGTAATATATGAAACAATTCTCATGAAGCAACATTAGTGGCAACTACTCACATTATATACTCCCAATCTAAACAAGCCGATGCTGGCGTAAAGCCTTACCAAAATGAGGTTGCATCAATCGGACATACAGACCATTTTTGGCCACCAATGAATCATGGGTCCCCTCCTCCACTATCCTTCCTCCGTTTAGAACTACTATGTTGTCCACATGCCTCATCATCGCAGCCCTGTGTGCTATTAAAATAGTGGTCTTGTTTCCCATTATTAGGGTGTCTAGAGCCTCTTGCACTACTCGGCTTGACTCAGATTCAATTGATGAACTAGCTTCATCCAACAACAAAATAGGAGCATTTTTAAGCACTACCCTTGCAATTGCAATTCTCTGTTTTTGTCCTGGAGTTAAGTCAACACCTCTCATCCCAACATGAGTGTCATAACCATGAGGCAAGCTACTAATGAAATGATGAGCATTTGCTATTCTTGCAGCCTCCTTCATTTCAGCTTCACTGGCATTATGCCTGGCATATATGATGTTTT
>PYAF01004995.1:7029258-7043804 GCA_007407185.1 Glycine tomentella
CAATGTACTCCTTGAGAGCAGTAGGTAGATCCACATAACTCTTATTTACACACAGTGCAGTGTACCAAAGTAGAAGGGCATTACAAGCAAAGAGCAGAAACTGTGAAAAGCCAAATCCAAAACCAATGGCCACTCCATGAAGAAAGCTTTGCTTAAATATTTTATTTAACTGCAACTGGTAGAGTTCCATCACCTTATTGCCAGCACAAAATGCAACAACAGTGTAAATATTCCTAACTGCATCTTCAAGAACCAAAGATGCCTTTCTGTGCATTTCCTGTATGCCCTTTGAAAATCCAGCAAGCCACAATTTCTGCAAGATCAAGACACATGCATTATGCAAACCTCAAAGCAAATTATTAATAATAAAAGATCATTATGCCTAGCCAGAATTATCAGTCATTCACAGTTAGCAAAAGCAGGTCCATTATAAATAATAATTTCCATCAATGAAAACGAAACCCCCATAAAGAGGCAAATTCAATCATGGTAACCTTGATCCTGCAAGGTAATAAAATGCAATGAAACTTTTATTTCCAAAGGATAAACATTAAATCTGTTGAAGAATAAAATTAGCAAAGACACTGCGAAAGTACGCTAATTTCAGATATCAAATTTGTTAAAACAACTACAACTGAATGTGCATTTAGTTTTTCACCATTTGAGATGCATGCATTATTGTTTTTAATTTGGAAAAGGATAATTGGACACCCAAGAGGTGTTGACACCTAGAGAGATACGAACAGAGGAGACAAGTGATTGATGATGTGATGTGACATGACGTGAAAAAGAGAGAGAGAGAGAAATGAGAGGTGTTAATATGATGTTTGTATTATTAGGGTGTCCAAATATCATGACTCTTAATTTCACAGTGAAACAGATGCAGTCATGCAAATGAATTAAGTGTGATAGAGAGATGCACTGATACACTTGAGTGAAACAGTGCCTTTTTTTTTTTTTTTTCCTTTTCAGCCTTTCCTTTCTAAACATTAGCTGGCCTCACACCAACCCTGACTCTAAGACATTTCAAGACTTTTGGATTTGGTATCATTAATGAGGCAAAGGAGACACATTGTACTAATAGGTCATACTCACTAGCAATTCACCTTAACTGGCTTCTAATGAATGCAATAAAAAAGAAAATGATAGGCCATATGTTAAGAAAATAGCACAATTTAGGATAAGCATCCACATTTCATTTTTCATTCATGACTTAAAAAGATCCCCACGTGATGGGTAAGGTTTGGCTGTTGTTGAAATGAAAAGATGTGAGAAATTGGAAATATACATTTCAAAAGCACTGAATTTTGAACAGGCATAAATTTTTACAGACAGTGTTGACAAAAGATACAAGCACATTCCTTCCACCTGCAAAAATTACATTGCAAAATCAGAAAAGCAGGTACAAACCTGAGCAAGAGCAGAAACACAAAGAACTGGAAGTGTTGCTAAGGCCACAAGTGCTAATCGCCAGTGCAGCAAAACACCAATGAGAAAAGCAACAATAACTGCAGCACTGTCCTGTATAAATATGGAAAGTCGGTTACTGAATGCCGCTCGCACAAATGTAGCATCATTGGCCAAACGCATGGATAAATTGTCAGCACTATTTTCCTCTTCATCAAACCATCCAGTTTCATTGCGAAGCATGGCTGTGATGTTATGAAAGCAGGTTAAGTAGAGTTCAGAAGTTCAATTCTTTTTTTTGAAAAAAATGCTTAAATCTACGCACCTGAGAACATCATTCTCCTAACTCTTTCTGTCATTTTCTCCCCCATAATACCAAAATAGAAATGCTGTAAAAAGTTGGCAACAACTGTCACAATACCCATGCAGGCAATGATCAAGCACCATTTGTTTATCTCCCCTTGTAAGCGCTGAGCTTCATCAATTCTATAATAGTCTGTCACTACCAGACCAATAACATAAGCAAGAAGGGGATTGAAAGAACCAAAGATAGCAGCACCTATGCTTCCTAACACAGCATAAAGCCACTCTGCAAAACTAAGCTCTGCTAGCCTCCAAATTGAGGGTTGTTTTCGATGCCTTGCATCCTTTGTTTCACTCATTTTCACCATAAGATCATCAGAATGACTATCAGGTCTGCTAAAAGTCTGTGAATGGGAGCGTTCATTTTTAGGGTCGGACGTTAAAAGAGGTGAAACGGGGGATTCCGGATTAGAACCATTTGATGTTTGTCGATGCACACATTGAACATCAATCTTGGGTAACTCTGGTAGTCTCATTTCAAAACTATCCTGCCTTTTTATTGATGGCTCCTTATCTGATGAATCTAAAGACTGGCCATTCTCCATCAACTTCTCAGATGGTGGGCTCTGGATTTTTGGTGATTCTTGCGAGTTAAAGAAGCCATCTGAAGGCCGAAATATGGCAGAAACTCTCTGAAGAGAGGGTGACTTTATCATTTTAGGAGATGAAGGTTCTTTGAAGCTATGACTTTCTGAAGAATCTTTCTCAGTTTGGAAAGTTGCAGTCTCCTTGTAGTTTCGAACAGGCATCCTGGAGGAGAACAAAGTGATTTTCTACATGCAAATGGTGAAATCTTGCAAATTTTAAAAGCATTAAACATTGCCACTTCAACCATAGTGTAAAGATTATTAGTTTATTACTACAGAAAATCATTTTCTTAACAGACTATTGCCACTTCAACAATCACAATATCTGTTTTTTAAAAAGAGCCATGTTATATTCTCCATAAACATAAACAAAGTAGAATCATGATTTGTGGAAGTATCAGACCTCTTAGGAAGTTTTGTGGCCTCTTCACATCGAAGAAGCTCTGCATACAAGCCATCCTGGGTGAGTAACTCATCATGAGTACCCATCTCAACAAGTTTACCATCCTCCATAACAGCTATATAATCCGCATTCTTTATAAGACTAAGCCTTCGAGCAATTATGATTGTTGAGCGTCCCAACATGAGGAGATCCAGAGCCTCCTGAACAGACCTCTCAGCCTCAAAATCAAGTCCACCAGTAACCTCATCAAGCAGAAGAATGGATGGATTTAAAAGCACGGCTCTTGCAATAGAAAGTTTTATTTTCTGCTCTTCTGTCAAAACTAGACCAGCCCTGCCAACCTGAAAGACAGAAACCCCAGTTTAGGAGTTGAAAAAAGATTCCCACCAAAAAGGATATAATTGAACATACAACAAACCAAAAAAAGAACAATAGGCTTCATATGATCATGTCAATCAAGATTCACCTGTGTGTCATAACCTTTATCTAATGAGCTGATAAAGGTGTGTGCATGAGCTATTTTAGCAGCCTCTTCAATTTGATCCATGGTGGTATCTCGCCCATAAGCAATGTTGTCTCTTATACTCAAACTGAGCAAAGCAGGTTCCTGGGTGACCAGTCCTATTTGGTTCCTTAGCCATTCCAGTTTCATATTCTTTATATTTTCACCATCTAAAAGAACTTCCCCTGAACCACAGATTGGTAAATTTATTTAAATCTTAAATGACCCATAAAGTGCTTTTGATGAAATATAGAATAAATATGCATTATCAAGGGTTAAACAATTACCTAAAGTTGGATCATAGAACCGCTCCATGAGGGGAATAATACTACTTTTTCCAGAGCCATTTCTGCCAACAAGTGCCACAGTTTTTTTAGCAGGAACAGTGAGATAAAACCCACTCAAGATAGGGATTTCGGGGCGAGAAAGATAACTGAAGTAAACATTCCGAAACTCAATATTTCCTTGCACAGAAGCTGGAGCACTGCCATCATGATTAAAAGATGAGGATGACCGGCTTATCATCTCAAACAGTCTATAAGCAGCTATTCGCCCTTGATCAAATGAGTAGAAATTTGTTGCTGCTTGATTCAAGCCCCTTAATCAAATTAACAAAAACTGTAAGCAAATGTAAAACAAATAAAGAAAAAAAAAATAGAAGTTGGGAATGAAGCTCACAAGCCACTTAGAATCACAGCAAACAGAGATGTTACAATTTCACCACCATGAGCTTTTCCATGTAAAATCAAGAGCCTTCCAACCCAGAGTTGTAATGCACAAGAACATATTGCAAGCCCATATGTAAAACCAAGGCCAAGCCCTTGAACAAGACTTATTAATATACCATATCTAAGAGTAGCTTGCAGTGATGTTGCATATGAATATTTAGCCAATGTTTCATTTGTAAATGCATATAAGGTCCTTATATATGAAACTGCCTGCATCACAAGAAATTATACACATACACATTCAGAACCAATGGCACAAAAAATGATTCATCGAGAACTTTACCATCCTTTCCACTTCACGAAACTCAAACCATTAAAGCAAAAATATCGATAAAGGATGCAGCTTCTCCAAACTTACAGATAAATAAAGAAATCAAGGCAATTGTATTCATTACCTTCCAACCATAAGTAAACCTCAAAACCATTCTATGTATTATCAAATCAACTAAATATGGATCCAATGAAGCAGGCACACAAATAGAAGCATGGACCAAAGCTACAAATATCTCTTATATGTGTATAATTTTAGAATTTGTGACAACTTATCCATGATTACAAACAGAAATTATTAGTAGAATCTAGAAGCATTTTCTTTCAAAGATACCATTTCACAAATTGTGACCTAGTTTTTAGTTCCTATTTGAAGGAAAAAAGATAATGATGATCTACCCTCAACATGCAGTCAGAAAAACAGAGCTTCCAGCCTTCCACTATTGAGTTGCAGCATAATGCTGGCATATTTAAGGGTGCTGTGTGCCTTTAAATGTGTTAAAGTATGTTCACGACTTCTCTTTCATATTATGCTCATGTCTGCTAGAAGGAAGTTGCTAATATGCAAAAAGGTATGTGTAACCTTGCTGCAATGGAAATTTCTTTTTAAAAAAATATCTTATCCTCCCCTAAGTAATACTTTTTACTTTTTCCTTTCTAACGAAATTCTCTTTCTATCAAAAAAATCAATACCATGTAAGTAACAGACATCTCAAGCAAGTCTTATTTCCATAAATTGGTAAAGAAAAACATAAAATTTCATTCTATCAAAGACATTCTCCAGAATTTCCCTCTACATGCTGCAAATTGTACTACACTTACTGGATGAATAATATTACAAGGAAAGATACAGAATCACATACATGATATCATGATATGAAAGACTTTCAAACAGATTTAAATCCTTTCTTTTGGTGTTTAGTAAAATTAAAATCAATTGAAATCTACTATAGAATTGAATCTATGTATAAAGCAATCATTGGTTCAATGCAAGGATGAATTAAAATTTAACAGTTAATAACCTGTTCAGCAATGCTGGCTGCTTCAGCATATGCATCTTGAATATTCTCGGCAAGCCTATGGAGGAATATATTTGATATTCCTCCTGCAGCAACAATAAATGGACCTGTAGCTAATGTTATCAATGCAATCTGCCAACAATTGATAAAAGCAATAACGAGACCACTGAAGAATGTTGCCATATTATGAATATAATTCCCAACCTGTATCATCAAAAGTCAATACACACTGTATGAAATGTGTTGAGATATTATCTGGAATGAATAACAAATTTACAAAGGAGTGAATATACACAAAAGAGCACAACAAACCTTTTCACTAAGAGCAGACTGAATGAGCAGCACATCACTCAATACTTGACTCACAATGTCTCCGTTATTTCCATAAGTATCAAAAAAACTCATATCTTGGTTAAGTAATACTTGGACATATTTTGATCTGATGACAGCAGTCTGCCGTTCTCCAGTAAGAATCCAACATGAAACCTCTATTAAACAAGAAAAATTAGTATTGCAGGAAACTTAAATTTAACATCTAATAAGAAACATTACTTGTAATTAATTTACCAATCCAACCAGCAGCAAAAACTCCCCCAGCAATATAAACAATGGTTAAAGCAAGCTGCAGAAGAAACAAGGGTAAATAAGCCTACAAGTCCCTTTTTCACATCTGGTTCACAAACTAAGTGCCTTGCAAAATAATTAAATACGTAGTTATGATGTCATATGGTTCAACCACTGAATTAACCAGTTTAAAAATTAACAGTCATACTCTTCAGTTCCCTGGTTGAAGCGAGTTTAAAACACAAACCATTTATTCATTACTTGTGGGTTGAACCATGCTAAATGATGTAACTACTTTTCTTCTACATAATTATTATTTGCACACCTGCTAACATCAGTAATGTATTTGTAAAAAGTTGAGTGCTAGTGATACAAGATGCACTAGCATAAAGAATGCCTAAGTTTAAAGGTCAGATTGCCTAAATTTAATATTATTTACTCAACTTAGCATTGCAATGATAATTGTAATATTCCAAATATCATACTTAGTCATAATTGTTAAATTTTGAATTTTCTATGCAAGGTCTATTTTGTTAATTTTCTTTTGTTGAATTCAGGCTTAGCTTGTTATTTAGATGATATTGGACTTTAATTTTATATCTTTCCCAACCATCATAGGAAGCCTATATCCTTATAATATTAGGACTGTATTCCTTATTCTTAGAGGATATGTTGTAGGCATCCTATTGAATAACTGTTAATGTTTTTTTCCTGATATTCGCCCAAAAAGAGAAATGAAATGAATAATCAGTTTAATGAATAAACCCTAGTTGAAATGCATAGGTTTATTTTCTTCTGCTTCTTAGATATTGTTCAATTTTCTCAAGTTTTGCAATCTACCCAAGACTTGATTTCCTTGCCATATAGCAACAAAATTCATCCCTTTAAACGTCCATATACCCACAATTACTGTTCACAGCACACTAATATCCAGTAAACCGACCCTAAAATCCCTTCCTGTGCCCAAAAATTGCCCTGCCTTAAACATAACCACAATGAAATTTCTGTCCAACAATTCTTCTGTCAACAATTTATGTAAAATCGAGATTAGAGGAAAGAGGTTCCTTTAATGGCAGCTCAAGGTCTCACACCCAACCAGCAAGTGGCATGCTGCTGCTCAAACTCATCAGACAGCAGGTGGACAAACCAGGCTCTAATTGCCCACTCATTAAACCCAGGTTTGATGAGAGGGGCAAGTTCTTCTTTAAATAGGGCTTCCAGCCTTCCATTCCATGTCTCACATCGTCACCCCTAGCCCTTCTTCAGGATTTCCACTCTTCCTATTTTCTTAACACTTTACTCATGCTAGACAAAAAAAAACTTCAAGCATCTCTCCAAATGTTCAAGTAATAAAATCATTGATGAGTGATGACTAACCCAATAAACAGTAAATTTATAACTACAAAAGAACAGGCCAAAATATAACATAAAAAGGCAACATAAGGTGTCAGGTTAAGTCCCACGACAACTTTGGTTTCTCATCCAACCCCTTGACTCATGATCTTTTGAAGCAATACATACACTGTAGCTTTAACGTTTTTGATATAGAAATTGACATGAATGTGCGTAATCAACAAGGAATCAAACACTCACAAAGTTGCCAACCTTGAGTTTGGAACCCTGAACAAAGTATCAGCATGGCCCTAACGACTTGGAAGATCCGTGTGATACACTGACCAGGACAAAAAACCCTTGCAAAAAAGGGAAATAGGGGAAGGACTATGCTATGATATGCCTAGTGTAGTCAAGTCAGTTTTCAATGGAAGTTTAATTGCTGAATTACCTCAGGCTACACGGCAACCAAGTCCATAAAAACTACAAAAACTAATAGCACAGTTCACAACAAGACTTAATTTCACTGCCTAAGGTAAGCGATATCAAATTTACCAGAAGCTAATTAAAATATAGAAGCTGCGTACAACAGAAACTAGGGTTTTGAAACGAAAACGAACCTCCTTAAACCTGTGAAACTGCTCTTCCGGCAAACCCTGCTGTGGAACCCGGAGAACCTTGGCGAAGTAGTGCAAGTAAACGACGAGAGCAGTGCCGTGCGCGGCGGCGGCGATGGAGCCGATGAGCATGAGAAACCAGTCGAGGCGGTCGGCGCAGGCGAAGAGGCGGGAGAAAGGAACGGCGGCGGGCGGCGGCTCAATCTCGTCGGCCTCCTCCATCTCCTCCTCGACCTCCATAGGCTGAGTCGCCGAGGTCTCGGCCCCGAGGTCGAGGTACGGCGACGGCGACTCCGGCGGCTCCGACACCTCGGAGACGGGCGTGAGAGGCTGTATGTGCGGCGGGGACCACCCGAACAGTCCCCTCGAACCCATCATCTCCGATCACAACAACACCAACACCAACTAACTCGCCGGGATGAAGAAATGGAAAACAGATCGCACGAGAATTCAGAGCGGCGCGAGCTCCTTTCTTCTGTTGAGGAAACGACGACGTATTGAACGCCGCCGAGGTGGTTGTGACTTGTGAGGTGGCTGCGCGTGGGTTGACTCAGTCAAAAAAGGGGGACGATACCTTAATTTCTTCCTTTTAAGTTTTAAGTTTAGGACTCTTGTTTGATTCTTCTTCTTCTTCTTCAACTTTTTTTTCTTTCTGTTTTCTTTTTTCTTTTTTTAAAAAAGAAATTGGAGTTTTGTTTCGAAGAAAAAAAAACAAATAATAATGATACAATTAATTGAAATACAGCGAGTGTGTGCTGTGAAATTCTGATGGCATGCATGCAGAGCTGGAAAAATGGAGGAGGGGCGTTTTGGTAATTTAAAGACTATGGTGGCTTTGGTAAATGTGTTCACAGCTGGACGATGTGTTGAAATTACGTTGAGGCCCCTAGTGATAGTCGTTGGACTGACACGTGTCAAGTATTGATATGTTGCTTTTTTTTTAACCAGCTAGTGTGTTTTTATTTACTTACTAATATATAAAATGATCAGGAAGAAATTCATATGTTATTGCATTAGTTATTAAGGTAATATTTTAATTTTAATTTCATTAAAGAGTAAACACAAATTATAAACACACTTTTTTCTTTTTGTTGAATGGGCTGGGCAGAGAAACATCCCAGACCCAAGACAAATTAATCTCCAATTGGGAGTCAACAAAAGAAAATTCCTCCATCAAGAAGGTTACAGGCTTACAGCAAAAGCAGGAACAAAATTGAAAAACATACAACCAGTTGAAGCAGATAATCCAAATTTAGCAAAACTATCCGCCAGTGTATTTTTTACACTCTGAATATGGCTGCTTATGCAGAAAACAAATTTATCCTTGAGGCTCCAAATCTCATGAATCAGATCAGGATATTGGGTAGGAGTAGACCAAAATTCATCGAGTAACCTTACTGCAAAAAGGCTATCAGATTTGACGTTTAACTTTGTAACTTTATAAACACCCTGCCTTCATGTTTTGGGGGTATTTAATTCTAATTCTAATTTTTAAGTATGCATCCATATGCTATTTTGTTTTCTTAAAGACGAAAGAAATGTCAGCAATTTTTTCCCAAAAATATACACTTAATATGTCACGAGTTTGGAGTAATAGATTGAAAAGCGTATACAACCGAATAGGGGTTTTTATTGAAAAATTAAGGGTAAAAACTCATTTTTTAAAAGTGAGATGTTGATAAATTAATTCTTGAAAAATGAATTATTTAAATATAATTTTTTAATATAAAAAAATGTGATAAATTGATTTTATTGTTAAATACATAAGATAATTATGCTATTAATTTGTAATGTTGAATAATTAATTTGATAATAAATTATATTTTTCATTATCAATTTAATATTAAACTACAAATTTTATAAACTAGTTTGTTAATAAATTTCTTTAAGATCAATCTTTCATATTTTTTACATATTCAGGATTAAATTTAATTAAAGACAAATTTATCATTCTTCACATTTTTAGGACTAAAATAAATATTTATCCTAAAATTAATATTAAAATCATATTATCAGGGAGTAAATAAGATTTTATAAAAATTATCAATAACTTACAACAAAAAAATCCAAATGAAATGAATTCTTAAATTTTAAATGTGTTTGGGTGAATTTTTATAATATTAATTTTAAATAAATGATGTTATATATAGAAGAAAAATCTATTTTATATATATATATATTATAATAATAAAAGGTTTTATATAATTGGAAGTTGCCATGTGGTACACCCTAACTCATTTATCTATATTTATATTTATTCATATCAATCAATTAATGTATTATATAAAATATGATTGTTGGTTGTGTATGTCAGTACACGTGTTAAATTTTAGTAAAAAAATATTTCACTTTTTCTCAAAGTCTTAAAAAAGAAGCAGAATATTTTTTTATTTATGTTTATTATATTGATATATCATTTATGTAATTAAAAACAATAACAAAATTAATATGTATATATGATAATTATGTATAAAAAAAACAGACACAATTCTATATTACATTTGATTATTTATACCAAATCTATTTCATTATAATTTAATTTTATACTTTAGAACAAATTTTCTATAACTTTGTTTTTAAACAAATTACATATTTATGACCATCATTATGAACTTTTTTAGAGTTTATGTACATTGTAAATATTATGCACATAACAAACATTAATTTTATATATTTTATTAAATAAAATAAGAAATGAATTTGTTTGTTATTATTATATTTTTGGTGCAAAACCTAAAATACTCTAATTTATATGTATTGTATAGTGTGTGGAGTATGATCCATTACCACTTTATAATGAATTTCTATAAAAAAAAATTAGAATTTTTTTATGCATGTGACAAACATTATCAATTTGTTGTACACATGTATGTTGCAATCATTATCCACTTTATCAAATATTATTTTGTTTAAATATATATGATAAAATAAAATAACTTACTGTTAACATATATTGTTAAATAAATGAAAAGGCGTTAAATTTACTATAACTGTAACAAAATATCTTATTAATTACTCTCACACATGATTTACCCTTATTTGATAACATGTTTTAGTGTGATCATTAAATTTTATTAAGTATTTTTCAGAATATTACAATGACATTAAAAGAGAGAATTTTATTCATTTGTGGATTATCATTTTGCATACATTATTTTAAAAATAGTCCTTGTAATTTTTTCCAACAAAAATGTGAGATTTTTTTTCATATAAATATATTGAGGGATAAAATCAATCTTTGTAATGCCTATAGTCTATTCGTTCTTTTGGGATTTTGCCGATTTCATTAACAAAAAAATTCAATTTTGTTTCGAATAAACTTAAAATTTATTCTTATGAAAACTCTTTAGCATCTATATATCATTTTTTAATATTTTTTCTTTATTATTTCATTTAAATTTCCTATATTTTTTTTATTTTTTTTCTCTCCATATTTTTATTCCATTTTCATATTCTCTTTAATTGATTTGAAATGGATTATAGACAAAGTTGAAAACAAATGGAAAGGAACTTCAATTTCGAATAACTTATTTTATAAGTTTAAGAGAATGTGAAAAGAAAAACAGGGATGCGGAGAAGTAGAGATCTACGAAATAACAAACAGAACGGTTGAGGAATCTGAGTCAAGTTCAATCCTGACGTGCATAAAACTCTCTCCTGTCTCAATATAATTAACAAAAATTTCTTATTTTGTTCTCAAATATAAGCAAAATTACAACTAACGAAGTCTTACATACTGAGCGAAACATCAACATGATATACTAAAATGGTTGCGAGTTTTTAATCTTTAAGAAGAGAATCAGTCTAAAATTCGTACAGCTATTTGTAAAGGGCTTTACGATAGAAATGAAAACACTTATAAACTTGGAGATAATTACAAATCCCAACTTCATCGTGATCATAGATAAATTGCAGCAGAACAAATACAATAACACTGATTCAAAATATAATAAATAGCATTTCAAATAATACTATAGACCTAGGCCTAAACTTCAAAACTAAAAGGCCTTAAATTAATTCAAGACAAACAACTCTAAATATTAGAAAATGCAAAATAGTATAAATCATTAAATTGCCGCATTGTTCTTGAGAAAAACACTCGTGAGAACGGCCTTCGATTGCAGAGAAGCCTTAAGCAAATCGACACCCTGTTAAGTCAAGACAAAAATACACATCAAAGAAAAAAAAGTAATACTGGAATATTAGAAAATAAAAGTGCAATGTAAAAAATTTTCACCAAGTTAAAATGCATTCGTGCACACTACTATTCAGTAACATATACTAGAAGTTAATCATACTATACGTCTATACTAAATTAAAAAGAAGATTTCCATTTTGAAAATTTATAATTAACAATGCATGACATATATACCTGAGTCATCCCCAACTTAACCACCTTCTCTTGCAAGGCACCAACTTCTTTGACGTTGAACTTGTTCAGTAGAGTGATACTTGATATAGTTGACATTGGCTGAATGAGTAAATCATCCATGACCATGTAAGTTACAACTTCTTTCACAAACCCACTATTTCTGGGAAACACATCTTCTGCAACCTTTTTACCAACATAAGTTACTTCAGCATTCATAAAATTCGAGCAACGAGGACAGACAGTCTTTTTATCACAAGTTACATAATAACCACAGTTATATGTACTAGGGCACCTGTAGAAAGAAGTTTCCACGTTATCATTAGCAGAGTCATCACTATTGGCAGGGAGAAGGGCAGAGAATTGTTGGGAAGAAATAGGAGCTTTTGGATTCAAGAGGACATTCTTGTGTAGGCCTGGCTGCATATAAATGTCGCTAAGATTTTCAACACTTTGATAGAGATTTCCTAAGCAGCCAACCATGCCATCCTTGTTTAGAAGCCTAATGACAGCACTCAGAGGCAAGCAAAGCAAGTTAAAGAGGAAGTCTATGACCTCTTTTGATGCTTCAGCGAACAACACTTTTTCACGCTTTGAGTCAATGAGCAATTTCACAGTCAGTTTGGTGGAAGCTGAGGACTCCATGTTAAAAAGAATTGGACACTCAAGGGACTTAATAATTGCATAATATATTTGTGTGTTAGGACTATATATACACACACATAAGAGGCTTTTTCACTTATTGCCATGGTCAAGGGGTTATGGTTGGCTGCTGCAATATTAAATGGGGAATTAATGCATGCATTTTGAAAGAATTCATATTTATGCTAAGCTTGGAATTTGGAGTAGCCGTAGCCATTGCATTTTTCAGGCAAATAGGCTTTAATTTGGCTTTTGGGTTATCCATGTCCATGGTTATTAACTATTTTAACGTATCAACTTTACACTTCCAGCAAAGTGAAACGGCAAGCACGGGCAAGAACAATCCCACTAAGTTTAAAAATTAATAAATTTATCATATATGCGTTAATATTATAAATTATAATTAAATGATTTTAAAGGTTAGGACTGACGTAAGCCCTTATCCTCATTTAAATTCGAAAGTAAGGGATAATCAAATCCGAATATATACAATGAAATCCCGAAAGTAATGGATAATCAAATCCCAAAACTTGATTGAGGAATAAAATTAAAATCCTATTTTTAAGAGAAAGTGTGAGGGAAAGTCTTCCCATATATCACTAGCTAGGACGATCGTCTTGTTGCAAAAAAATCAAAAGAATTCAAAGGCGTCACGTGCGGAGATGATGAACTTAATCAGATTTGGAGGTTACGGAAGTTTCAGATGTGAATAATACATTAATTAATATTATACTATATGAGAGGGTGCAATTAATTGTCAAATGGATGGGTCTTATGACTCTTATATGCCACTATATGAGATCATGTTTTCTAATGTTATTTATCTCTTTTTTTATGTTTATATAAAATATTTTATACTTCTGAAAAGAAGATAAAATATTTTAGAGATAATACTACTACTATTAAAATTTGATTTATCACTTTTCTCTTTTTAGATAAAATTTTACAGGGATAAATGTTCTTTCAATATATGACATCTCTTCCTATTTTACTAAGTGTTATTTAACTTTTTTTTAATGTTCAATAAAACTAACTAAAAGTTAGAAGTTAAAAAAGTGATATATTAAATTACAAGTGTTTGATAAAATTAGGAAGTGTTTGGCAGAGAGAAAAATTTTATTTTTCCAAGAATTTTAAAATGGGAAATTATGATTTTCATGTTTGATATGTTATTGATAAAAAATATTGACAAAAAACTATCATTTTTGAAAATCAATTTTAATTCTTTTACAAAAATATTCCCAAGAAGGGGGACAGAAATTCAACTTTCTCAAGTGGAGGAAAGTTTTAGTTACTAATTTTACATGAATCTTTAATTCCTAAATATATTAAGACTAACCAAACATATTTTATACATTTTAAAAAATCATGATTTCCAAAATTTGATTTTTCCATGAATCATATTTCTTAGGGTATAAAAAACTTCTCTTATATCAAACATCCTAAGTGTTGAAGTAGTTAAAAGATATAAAATGATAAAATAATAATTTATTTGAAAACGGTAATTAAGAAATTGATTAACTATATTTAAAGATAAAAAATGAAATAAAATATAAAGAACTAGAAGCTATCATTTTAAAAAATATTATTCTACTCCAAACAACATTTCATTTCAAGAAAGTTATAAGTTACTAAGAAATTATTAGAAAAAATTTGTTTATCGAAAAATCAAACAAAATTTTCAACTAACAAAAAACTATAAGTTAGTTGAAATATTTTATTAAACACAACCTTTATATTCAC
>PYAF01004995.1:7052637-7084315 GCA_007407185.1 Glycine tomentella
TTTTTTAATTGGAACATTTTATTCTTATTTTTAAAAAAATTAGCAATTTTAATCCCTTTGACCAATAACTAACATAAATATATTAAATGTGTAATACATTTTTTATTTGTATAAATTCACAAAAAGGAAAACTTTCTTGATATTTAAATTTTCCTTTATTCATAAATCTTTGTGATATTTTTCCAATTTATTTATTTTAGGGTGACATTCACTCAAAATTAAACTTATTTAATGAAAAAAAATCTAATTTATTACTGAAATTTTTTAAGATATCTAACCGTAAGTATATGATTATGACTTTGATCCATGATTTGTACGTATGAAAATAATATTTTTGAAAAATATCAATTTCTTTGATAAACTCCGGTATCTTAGATGTCAGTCGTAACTCTTACTAGGGAAATAACTTAAGTGTATTTCAGTTAAATTATATCTAATTTTTCTAAATACAATCTTTGAGCATGGACCCGCAGCTTTCTTTCAATTTTTATTTCAGAATGTAAATTGTATTAGTTCCTACGTTTGTATTGGTTATTAATTATTAAATATTTTTATTTCAAAACAAGGGATGCGTAATTTTTTATATTTGAATATTAATTGTTATATATTTTTATTTTAATTCATACTTTAAAATTTTTATTCACGTTTTAAAATATAATGCATGTAATATATAGTAATTGGAAACAATTTTATATCAAGTTGCAAGAAGTAAGAATATTAATTGGATTCTTTTAAAAAAACAATAGTGAGTAAATTACACAAATTTTTTTAAAAAGATTATACTCATTGTCCTCCATTTTTAACACCTACACAAATTCACATAATGTTCATTAATTGGTAGTTGTTACACTAACCTCTCCTCTCTTACCAACGCCATTAGAAAACTAAAGCAAAGCATGAGACAACCCATAAAAGAAATTAGGTTACAAAAAACACAATCAAATCTTGATGCAATAAACCTCTTATAGTGTAATCATCTTAGTTTTTAAAATTTGCTCTGATATTCTCCATAAAATTTATAATTTTCTGGATAAAATAATACATATATAATAAGCTTTTTATATTTTTTATTACTGCTTTCCATTATAAGTTCTCCTGATCCTGAAGTTGGAATAAGGTACCCTTAATTTGTGAATTGTTACTCTTCACGTGAATCAAACAGTGGTTCTCCACTCGCACTTGTATCTTCGAATTGAACCGACCAAGTTTTCCCAATCCCGTGACCAACCTGCACATAGGTATAACTTTTAGCCTTCATGCTATTTTTCTATCTTTTTTTTTTTTGAAAAATATGTAAATATGTATATTAACCAAAAATGATATACAACTACACGGGGCATCCCCCGGTCATACAATAGCCATAAGGGCCAACGAAGGACATTACTTGCTCAAAAAGCAAATGTACACAATACCAGATATACCTGGAAAAACCAAAAAGCAAAAATATATTTGCTAGTACAAGTGAGTCAGGTGAGCATACCTCATCGTCCTAAACTTAATCCTATCAACCAAGTCAGCTAATACAAACGAATGGTTATCAAAAAGAATGCTATTCCTGCAGCTCCATATGCTGAAAATAGTGGTAGCCAAAACAAGACAGCGGAACTTCCCTCGGATGCCCGAAACTGTCCTATGGTGCACTAAGGCATTAAGCACTCCCTGAAGAGAAATATTATTCCTGGGATATTGTGCCCAATTCCTGATTTCCGTCCAAACCCTTAGAGTGATACAACATCTGAAGAAAAGATAATCATTAGATTCTGGATGCTACTTACAGAAACAACATAGAGAGCCCTTTTCAAGAAAAGGGGCCCTATCCAGCGTGAGGAGCTTATGAGAAGCCGCCAGCCAAACAGTGAACGCCTCCTTAGGTGGATTAGCCGAATTCCAGACCACTTTTGCCCAAAACTTGTTAGGCTGAACAGATCTGAAATATTCATAGGCAGTTTCAGCTTTGAAGCCTCCCCGCTGAACCCAAGAATTCAAAAGGGACGCAGCCAACTCCGGGCTTCCCTCCTCTACAACCAACCCATCCTTTATGCTTCCCAGCCTTTTCATGAGAGCGGAATCTGATTTCGCTGCATGGAAGCTCCAAACCGAACCACCGTTGAAGTAAAAGTGGCTGACCCACTTCACCCAAAGGGATTCTTTTTCGGAAGCAAAGTCCCAAAACACCCTGGTTAAGAGAGTCTTATTCCAGGTTTTCAAGTCATGCAGCCCAAGGCCCCCTTCTTTTTTGGGGGTACACACGACTTTCCAGCCCACAAGAGGTTTCTATCTCCCTACATCACCTTTTCCCCACAGAAAATTACGACAATAAGCTTCAATCCTCTCAATTACAGTCACCGGAAGGGGGAAGAGAGCCAACCAGAAGTTTACAATCCCACCAATAACACCTCTAAGCAATTCCAACCTTCCTGCATAGGAGAAATGCTTAAAGTGCCAATTCTGCACCAGCCCTCCAATCCTGCTGAGAAGAGGAGAATAATGGCAGACGTTCAACCTGGAGGCCATCAACGGAATGCCTAGGTAACGGATAGGGCTGCTATTTTTCTATCTTTAACCACTAGACTAGTGGCAATTGACAATGAGATAGATTGTCATGTCATAATTTAAGCTTTTTACTTTGTTCACAAACTTCAGCACAATAATGAATAAAAAATGCTCAACAAAAAAATACTACATATAGTAGTAATTTATGATATCAAATAAATGTTTTTCTCACAATAATTGATAATTTGTTGTTGTTAATAAAAAGAAATAGAAAATTTATAAAAATACTTTTTTTAATTATATGAAAAATAAAGCCATAATCACACATGTCACGACTAAGAAATTAACAAAAACTAACTACATGACCCCACTCTAGCATTCCCTACCTGCGACCAAGTGGATTTCGACCTAAAAGAAAAAGACCATGTGAGATGTGACTCATTTAGCATTTTTCTCAAATCAAATTAAATCTCTTTCAGTGGCTGAATCTCAGCCGTCCAACAATGCCCTTTTTTTCTAGTGTCCCTCTTCCATCCACTCATACCAATCATGCATCCAATACATATTTTTTCCCGTGAACTCTTGGGCGTTTAAGTACTTGAATAATAGTTAGTGAAATTGATTTTAAAATTAGAAATTGATTTTATAAAATTATTTTTAAAGTGATATAATTTATGTATTGAATTTTGTACTGAATTGAGAAATTTCTAAATTGTTTGTAATTAAGGAAATGATAATATGTTCCTTTTTAAATCCTTTTTTCAATATATTATTAATTATTAATATCGATTCATAAGATTTATGTTAATATGTTTATTAAATAAAATTATATATATAAATAAATAATTTGAATATATAAACCATCAATATTTATGAAACTTTCTTCCAGTCATCCCAACAATCCGATGACAAGGGATAGGATAGTTTTCTATTACCATAAAATTTATGACCATTAGATGCCTTCCAGTACGAGACATTGAGACCTTTTGCACGAATTGTGGATATTCGTGATGTTTTTTTTTTTTTTTTTCTTATGAAGTCGTAAATCCATGTTCAGATAGTTACACGAGATGATAAGGAACAAAATGTACTAAAATGGACCGAAATATAATTTAGTAAAATAAAAAGTTTATTTTAATATTTGGATATTTTATGATGAAATAAAAAATCATTTTATTATTTTGATAATCAAAATAATGAAATAATTATAAACACTAATATTTTTTTATAACTTTGATAAAGTGAAATGTATCATCCCTTTCTCTC
This sequence comes from Glycine tomentella, assembly GCA_007407185.1. Classification (NCBI taxonomy): domain Eukaryota; kingdom Viridiplantae; phylum Streptophyta; class Magnoliopsida; order Fabales; family Fabaceae; genus Glycine; species Glycine tomentella. The sequence continues at coordinate 7,056,397 of PYAF01004995.1, forward strand.
TTTTTTACTGTTATTTAAGTAAAAATTAGTCTTCCTAAAAAAAGTAAAAAATAGTCCAAACTCATTAAAGAAATTTATGTATAGATAAAGTCATGATTTCTCAACCTTTCCATTTTATTTCTTCCGTATTTTTTTTGATATAATATTTCTTCCATATTTACTCGTAGCTATGCAAATACCAACTAGGTCTTGCCTTGAAAAACATAGCACTACCAAATATGATGATGAAACTATTAAAAGGCTAAGTATTTTTGTAATTTATCAAATGAGAATACATTTTAAATTAATACTTACAAAGGAGTAAGTGATAAGATATTTTATGACTTTTGAATACAAAGTCGTAAATTAATTCACGGATTTGTTTTCTTTTTTTATGAAGTTGTAAAAAAAGTAAATGATTTTTAATTTTTTTATTATCACTTGGAAGTTCTAAATATTTTAATTTTTTTAAATAATTAATAAATGTAGTAAACTGGTTTACGATTTTAAATTCGCAATTTTAAAATTAATTATTAACAAAATTATATTTATATTTAATATTTTCTATATTTTTTATATTATTTTCTATATTTTTGTATACTATTTTATTTAATATATTTTTCTATATTTTATATTATTTTTTACTAATATTAAGGATTATTATTTATTTTATAAGTTAGAAAAATAATGTAAAAAAATAAAAAGAGAGTTTAACTACTAAGTAGTGATAATGTTAAATAATTTTACACTATCATCTAATCCTAAATTATTGTTTGAATTATTTTAAAATAATTATTTTAAAAATTAACAAATTTATCAAATATAATAGATTATGATTCCATTGATTATATAAATTTTTTCATGCATAATCCTTCAAGATAATTAATATTTTCAAGTATCTCTTGAAAATTTCAGTAAAAAAAAGTATCTCCTGAAACTTTTATAATCGTAAAAGATAAAATAAAAATTTAAATAAATAAGGTGCTTAAATAAAAAATAGTAAATCTATAAAAACCAATTTGAAGATAAGTAGGTCATTAAGTATTGCTGTTGATTATAAATAGCGTACCTGCACAGCATCTCTTAGAAACTGGTAAGCCAAGTGGGAGCAGGTTCTAGAAGAGATGGAAGTGTTTGATCTGATTCTGCTCAAACTCAAAGTTGTCTGGGTTGAGTTAAGGTGTTGCTTCGTCTAAGTAATTAATGTTGCGTTCATTCAATTCAATTTGAGTTACGCTACGTGCATTACACTCAGAGGAAGCAACACTTGTATCTCAACTAATTAACTTAACTCTTGATGAGGAAATCAAATCACCCATTTGATTTTGCATTTGCTGTCATCTCTCTTCTATAAACTCTCACTCGCAGGTGCAGGTGCAGGTGCTTAAGTATTAATTTTTTTTATTAATATCATGCTATTCAATCTTATCTTATGCTAGCAGTATTAATAATAATATCGTCTACCTTTACCCTTTTTTTTACCTAACAGGTTCATTACTTCAGAACTTTCTTTCAAATTCCTCTAGCTTTGTTGATTAAAGCGCCTGACCGAGTAATCAAAGTTTGTTTCGTTTGTCACCGACATTTAGTGGCCATGATGGAGTTACTTTTCACGTCTTTCGTTTCTTCGTCTTGAATTTTGCAATGAAACCCTACAACTTTGGCAGAGGGTGAAACACTTATATCAACTGTTAGATATGTTTGGAGGGTGGTGTTCTTTTCTGCAATAGCCCAATTGAAATTTAGTTTTGTTATATTATTGCAGGCTGATTATTGTGCATCCAAGTTTTTGAGCCAACAAGATGAAGGGAAGGTTAAACTCTGATGGAATAAGAGAGGCTACGCGATGATGATGGTATCACTGGAATGTTCTTTTTTTTTTTTTTATCGACAAATATTGTTAATTGTTAGTTTTTTTAAGCAGGGAGAATCGATCCAATGACCTTTCTCTTCCTCCCTTCTTTTACAGTGTTTGATTAAGATGATACGGTCAAATTGCTGTGTGGTGGATCTTATAATACTTGCAGGGATGAGATGTTTAGTTTAAATGGGTTTGGTTAGGGAGTGCTTATCTAATGTGTCCAGTTATTGATGCTCAGAATGATGCTTGATAAACCTGTAAAATTTGGTAGTGTTTTTGCAGGAAATATTAGTGGTTGTAATTGTTAGACAAAAGTTGGATGGATATTATAGGCTTAGGGTATGATGTAAGGGTTGAACTCTTTTATTATTATAGTTCTCCTAGCTTGTACTATGCTTTGCTTATGAGATCCATACAGCTAAATTGTTTTCAAAAATTGATGAAGCAATTCAATCCAGATGCGATTCTCCTATTCGGTTCTTCATGTTAATGCAATATTGATGTAATTGTTTGCAAGAATTGTCATGCAATATTGTGGAATGTCATACCTAATAGAAGGACCTTAGAAACTGTAGTTGCCTAATGACTAATACTGTAGAATAAGATCTGATGGCTCTGCTCTCAAAATAATATTACCATATGATTGCTTTTGGCAGAACTCATATTTTCAAAGATTGCTAAGAATATTGGTGTCAGGAGACTTTTGTATTTTCAAAGAACAATGAAAAATACAAGTTGTGTTCAGGGAGCTGTACAATTTATAAGATTCACATGCACCATTACAATTTAGTACTATATAATATATAATGAGAAATTAATTGAATTACATATAACGAAACACTTTTTTAGTATTTTTCAAAAACAAAAAGTTCCAATCGAGACGGATAAATTTGGCATTATATGCATTTTTATTTGCAATAAAATCGCATTTTTAATTTGAAAAAACATAACTAGTATGGCTACAGTGATGGAGTAATGGACAGTTAATCTAAAAGAGCAATGACGGTGGGCGTTGTAGGCGCAGTCACCTTAACCCAGCAAGCCCATCATTATTTTTGTCACAATCCATGGCAAAAATAGAAGGTAAATAGAAAAGAATGAGGACAAATGGACAAGAAAGGAGATTAAAATCACTATAAAAAAACGCAGAGAGGCAATGTAGATGTGGAAAAGATGAAAATTGATTGATGATAAAATTTTGAAAAAAATATATGTATGTGAAAAACTATAGATCTTGAAAGGAAAATAAAAGTGATATTAGTTAATTGAAATATAACCGATACCATTTTTAAAATCATGCTAAAAGTAACATGTAACTATGTAAAAAATCACGTGAGTTTTTTAGCTTAAATTTTAACATTATTTATATGATTATATGGTCCAAATGTTTTTATTATCCTATAAAATATTTTTTTGTTATAAGATACAATATATATATATATATATATATATATAAAAGAATGAAAACCTGAATGATATGTAAGAGTTAAGAAAAACTACTAATATATATAATGAACAATAGGGCAATTAGGCAAGAAAATGGGTTAGGCGTTTTTCAGGGGATGTTGGTCTTGTCTAACTTGTTTCTTATAAATGTCATATTAAGATTTTTTAAAAACTTGTTTAGATAAAAATGTCAAACTCAAACTTTAGAAAAAATATGTTAGATTTATTAAGCTGGTTTATTTAATATATATATATATTAAAAATTTAAAATAATATACTTATTTTTTTAAAAATATTTTTCTTTATTATGAAGGTGGATGATCAATCCTTTTAAAAAATTACTTTAAAAATCTCATAAAATGATTGTTATTTATTTAGAAATATAAGTAAGATATTGCGTTTAAAAGTTATTTCTTTAACTTTCTTAAATTGATTTAAAGTGTTTTATAAAATTAATTTTTTTATATTAAAAATATATTTTTTTAATAGATTCGTAGGTCAAATAAGACTTTTAAATAAACTTTTTAATAAACTTATATAGTCGAAACCAGATTTTTAAATATACTATGCCAAATTTAAAAAAAAAATCTGTAACAAATAAATAGAACAAATTAAATTTTAAATAAGGCTAAGACTGATTTCACCCCCTAAAGGGCAACACTGGGGACGCTATGGCAACAGTACTTGCTACTTGTTAGTAGAGATTTGACGTGACGAGACATGTATTTTGTATTTTGTATTTTTGGAGAACTCCAAAAGAGTGTTTTGATTAATGCTCTAAAGGAATCTATCTAGTATGAAATCAATAAATGAGCATTTTAAGCTCTCTAGTTTTTCGAAGATTGGAAGGTGTCCTCTGATAATTTCTGAAAAAATAAAATAAAATTGAGGCATGTTTATTTAAACTTTTTTTTATAATAAATGATGATGATAATTTATTTTTGAAGTTTTATATATTTAAAAAAATTATTATAATTACAATTTTCTTTTATTTTAAAATGTAGTTATAATTATACTTTTTTTAAAAAAATAATTCAAAACAATTTCTCAAAATAAATATAAATATTTTTAAAAAAATTAAAAAACAAAAATAATTTCTTTAAAATTGTTTAATGTAATCTGTTTCAAAATAAGATTAAAAAATAAAGAAAAAAACTGAAAGAAATACTTGCTCTTTTTAGAAAACCAACCCAGTGCTGCAGCGCTATAGCTTCCGGACCATTCAGATCAACATAAAGTCATAAACTTCGTGGGAATGATCGTGTGCAATAAATAAAAATTAAATTAAAAAATGCTCCAGTACTTGAGCTTTTCATATCATGCTCCAGTACTTTGGAAACTAACCAAAAATACTAGTGGGACTTTGAATAACCAAAAAACATATTCTGAAAAGACCTATGTATTTATAAATACATATGTTTTTTAAATTAAGATAAAAACAAATATGCATTTAGTTATGCAATTTTCCGAAACATGTATTTTGTGTGCCTCCAGCTCTTGACCGTCTCTGTTATTGCTGCTTAATTTTAATAAACAAATTTAATTCCAAAAAGAACTTTACTAATATACATTTATAATATAATGTAATGATATTTTTGTATTCAATTTCTTAGAGAGAATATGTTGATGTGCTAGACACTGATAAGAAAAGCGAAGAAAAACAAACCTGTCCAGAAATTATTTGAAAAGGACGGAAAACAGGACTGATGTTACATTATTTATTATGTGAAAATATGCCTTCTTTAATTTAATTAATAGCGCCTAGATAATACCAGTTTTATGACAAAAGACATGAAAATTTACCTTAACGGCTTAAGCCTTCAAATATCTATAATCCATGGTCTTAGTCTTAGCATTGTCTTCCCATTTACCCTATTTTTCTCTCTCAAATTAAAGTCCATTAAGTTTTAGAATTCATAATTTTTGGCTTATGTCTAATTTTATCGAGTTGTTTATCAGATTTTGAACATTTTATTGCACTATTTTGCTATTGATCACAATCCCTTTTGCAGACATCTGAATCGTCATCCTCCCTTCACTCTCCATATTAAATCAACTCTTCCCACCATCTCATATTTGAAGCAGAGAAATGAGAGGGATCTTTTTCAAGTCAAAGATGACAATTCTTACTTGGTGAAAAGGTGTGGCAAATTAAGATATATAGCAGTTTCGAACAATGGTCACGAAGATAAAACACTTCTAATTGCTATCTTTTATGATTTAATTTTAACTCTCATTATTACGAGTTCTTTTTCCTTAAGGCAGTAGTGGGTACTACCATTCGCATTATTTTGTTTCCATTTCAAATTCACAACTAACATGTTAACTTGGCACAAATTTGAAGTCAGCAAAAAAAAAAAGAAAAAAAAAACATGGCACAAGTTTGAGGTGGGAAAAACAATTTTGCATCAATCCTCTGCCATATGATCCATATATAATTCAATTGCAAAGATGATCAATTTTACGACTGTTCGACTTACTGGCTTCAAAGTTTTAACACTATAAAAATGGGCCCCGATATTCGTCCAAAAAAAATGGGATGGACTGGGATGCATAGAAGAAAGATAGAGAGAAAAGAGGAAAAAAATAGAGAGCTAACATGATATATGTGATAAACAATACCAAATGCAGAAATTTTTATCAGTGGAATAAAAAATAATTATAATATGGTTATAGAAAAAAGTTTAAAATTGTTTTTGTCCATTATAAATTAGTGAATCTTATTTAAGGTTTCTATTTTTTTCATTGAGTCCTAATAAAATAAAAAAAAATAATCATTCTAATATATTTATTTTTTCATTTTAGTCCTTATATATTTTTTTGTATTAGTACTTTTAAAAAATATTTGATAAAGACTAATAGTAAATGATCTACATATTATAAGGATAAAAATGAAAAACTAAATATATTAAAAGAACTAAAAAATAAAGATAAAAAATATTTTTTTTGTTTTATCATAAATTCAACGCAAAAAACAATTCTATTAGGGATTCAATTTTTTATTTATTTATCATGGACCAAAAACATTTAAGCCCAATTTTTTTATTTGGACAATAAATTTTCCTTAATTTATTTGTTAGGTTTAATTTGGTCAATTTATTTTTGAAATATTCATATCTTTTATTTTATAAAATGGATTCAATTTGATGTCATCTAGAAGTAATATTGATCTCATTTTTTCTGAGATAACCTAAAAAATACAACCAAATTGAACCGATTTCAAAATATAAATGACCTAGTTATTCTTTTAAAAAATAATGTAACCAAATTGAGCCTAATAAATAAATTAAAGAATTAAATTAAACTTAAAAATAAACAAGATAAATAAAAAAGTAATTAAACCTAAAAATTAAAAGAATAAAATAATAAATTTAACATTCATTTATTCTCTCTTTTTATTTTGATTATTTTTTAAATTCATTTTAAAATAAATTATCTTATATGAAGACATATTTTTTAATGGGGGCAAAATAAAATTAATACACATGTATAAATAAATAAAAAAGATATTGAGAACAATTGTCCTCACACCTAAACACGTTCATCCGTCATTGGTAATAAGTAGAGTGATAAAAAAAAGATAGGTTTAAAGAGAAAAAATGACGTGGAAGTGGAATGGAAGAAAAAGTAGATATATGAGTATCATTTTTCATTTTTAAAAAAATTATGTTGAACTTCTTTCAAATGTAAACCCAAACACTTGATATATCAAATTTCCTCTTGATTAAAAAAGAGAAAATTTGCAAAAGTCAGAAATGACCATTTATGCACATGTCAAAAGAGTTTTTACTAAGGGGCTGAAAGAGTTGTTACACGAAATGAACTACAAAATTAAACATGGACATGCTTTTAAAAAATGGAAAGTAGGTAGGTCAACCTTTAACAATACAAGAGTGTTTGGAAATTAAAATCAACTAACTAATCAGATTTCTTTTTCATTCTTTGTGCAAATACTTTTTCGTAATTTTAAGCTATAGCATTTTCATCTAAAAAAAAAGCGAGCATTTGTTGAATTATCAATAAATTTTAATTTTATTTATTGTGAATATAATTTTTTATTGTCAACTAATTAAAAATCAATTTAAACATAATTGAAAGAAAATTATTAGAAAAGTCGATAATCTTATTATAATAATAATAATATATAAATAGATGTTAGTATAAAAATATTTTACATTTAAGTATTTTTTTATTAGTTTACATATTTAAGTATTTAATCAATTTATACTTTTTTACCGTTTCCCTTGTTGGTAAGGAACTCACTCTTTTCTCTTCTCATTTTCTCATATTAATTTAAATGTTTTTGGAAAAGTTCCATTCCTTCAAAAAGTTCTTGCATTGTTTTAGAGAGACATATATTATGGATAGATTGCCTACTCAAGTTAATTTATGCAAAAAAGGGTATCATCCTAAGTGCAATTTATATCTTATGTGGTTTGCTACTTATTTGAGAAAGATATAAGCATCACATGTTTCTATCTTGTTCAGTGACAAACAAGATGCATGTGGAACGCAGTTTATGCATAATTTTTTTTATAGGGTTTTCCCTAATGAAAATTTTGCTTATATATCCAATTTAATGCTATATTATATATATTTTTGCTATTCCTTTGAAAAAGATAATGATCACATGTTTCTATGCGTCATGTTTGTCATTTATTTTTTGCATGCTATAGTAGATTTATTTGAATGAAGTGTAATAATATTGTATTTCAAAATGTTTTTTTATTTTATTTTATAAGTTGATAAAAGTTAAATTATAGACCTTATTTAAAGCCAAAGTTGATCAGTGCTCAAATATATTTTTTCTAAATGGTAGATTGACTCGATAATTTATTTTTTTAATTGGTAAGAATCAATAATAAGTATCCAAGATTTAAAATAATTTGTACATCATATTTAATTAATTTGCTAAATTTTCTTGACGACATCATAATTTTTTTGTTTATATATGTTTATTTCTCAAATTTAATATTGCAAGGTTTTTGTATATAAGTTATAAAGTATATATTCCTATACTTTGTCACTTAACAATCAATACTTTCATTAATTATAAAAAATAAAAATTGAAGATGAATAGAAAATGATCTAAGAAGCCGCTGGACCAATGAGTGAATGCCATATCAAGGCATGGGCAGTTTTTGGATTATAGCAAGGATCGAAAGGAGCATATATAGGTGTATAATTATCAAGTAGGGTAATAACTCTATACACGCATTAATAATTAATCAGAAAGGATTTATGTTTTACATATAGCAAGTGTGTGCCATCAAATATATATCGATCAATTGAAGATGTGGGTCCCACAAATCACGTGAAGGGGGCAGCTCTAATGGCAATTGTACAAGACAAAGAATGGTCATTTACAATCTCCTCTAATCTTCTCCCAGCCAATTATAATTTATCTCTCACGTGGGACTAAGTCCCACCCCCACCACCACCCTTCTCTACTTTATACTCTGCTCTTATTTCTTTCGTCTTCATACGGTCGATTTGTTGCATATATAAATTTTTATTTAGTTAGTTTGCTCTACTAATCATTTAATGTTAGCTAGTTTGTTAGTTATGGGAGACTCTTCTTCATCTTCTTCTCCTGCTTCATACATTCATATGGTAATATTATTATAGCTTTAAATTATTTCTTATTATAAGATCATCGTGTTGTTTTGACAAGTTTTCTACGAATTAATTAATATAGGTGCAGCATCTGATCGAGAAGTGTTTGATCTTTCACATGACCAAGGAAGAATGCATGGAAGCCCTCTCTAAACATGCAAATATTAATCCTATTATAACATCCACTGGTATGATCTTTACTCGATCTCTATAAAGAGCTTAAACCAAAGAGCATGCACACCTGCAAGATCACAGTGTTCCTTGGCGTGTGCGAAATTCGGGAAATATGGATATGATCATCAAGATATTATATATATTTGAATATTATATACCTAGTCATGTCTCCCACAAGTCTGCTAGCTCATACTAGCTTTCTGATTTACAAACCCTATCTTAATTTTTGAATTTGATTAATTGGAATTTTATTGAGAACTTATCAAACAAAGTTAGCTGCCAAGTAAGCTTCTTTTGATCGTGACGCACTTTGAAATTTTACAAGACAAACCAATATATTTGAAGGATATAGCAACTAATTGTTGAGTCTTTCCCGCCGGTTCATGCTAGTAAAGTTGATTTTTCATATGAAATATTTGAGAGCCAAGGTTTCAATTTGAAATCATTAGTTGAGCATTAATTTGGTTTAGCGAACTTATAATTTTCAATTCCTTGCTTCAAATACGAAGGAACTTTACACGAATGCATGTACATGAATCAGTTGACCGATAAAATACAGCTAAGATTTTAAAAGAATTATTATGTTACCCTATATATATATAAACAGTTTGTGCAAATGATCGAAATCCTAAACGTCAAGTGACTTGCATGTTAAATTAATGAGATATACAACGAGTTCAAATCCTTATAGCTAATTTGATATAAACAAATAAAATCATCGTGCTACAAAAAACAATTTTCAATGACAAAATCATTTACGATTTTTAAAATTTTGTCACTAAATTTTGTTACTAATCCATTAATTTCTCGTAGTGTCGGTATTTGTCTAATATCATATAGAAACCATACATCAGTTTTTCGGAAAGAAACTATATTACCATTTACACTTAACTTAAGATCCGGAAAGCCGAGGATTCAGATAGGGAAACCATCCAACTTGAGAAAATAACCTTTTAGTGTATCCATAATGTATTAAACAATATATTTCTTATCTATATTTGTTTTGTATGTTATTCAACTATTTAAGAATGTAACCAAAAAAATACTAATTAAGAAGCCTTTTAATTTGTGATTTTTTTAATGCTTCAAATTAGAAATTAGAAATAATGGTTGGAGGCAAGTTTTAAACTGGCCGGCGCATCTGGGTACACCAAAAAAAAAAATTAATGAGATGCTAGCTTACCTTAGATGATAACTTATTTGTTTAAATTATTTTGTGTGAAACTAAAAGAGATGGACTAAGAAGATATAATATGACTCAATAAAAAATTTGAATTTTAAATTTTCAATATGTGTATGATGATTTTATGAAACATGAATATAATACGTATGGATACGTGCTTCAGTGTGGAAGGAGCTAGAGAAGGAAAACAAGGAATTCTTTGAGCCTTACATGAAGTCGAAGGCTAAAGACGACAGAGTGTCTCAGGAAGAGACAAATCAGATAATACAGAAGATGATCTCAGAGTCAGATTCCTCTAAAGATGAATAAACAGCTATTGGAAAACGATATGACCTTTGGATTCTGCTAAAGTTTAGGGTACTTTAGTCCTTCAAAGTTCCATGCAACTGGCCAAAACACACAAGGACACTCATAATATATCCCACGCTAAACTATACTACTATCTCTACTCTCTAGACTCTAGTCATTCGTCACTGTACAACTATATCGTACATGGTGTTTCGACTTACATGGATGGATATGTTATATATATGCTATGCTATATATGCTAATTACCCATGCCTAGTTCTTGTGCATATGCTATATGCCTAGGTTATCCATGACCTAGCAAATAACATAATGCCATGTCAGCTATGTAATTTTATCTCAGATAGTATATAATTAGTATTAGTATGCGTGTATATTATCACATATTATGTGTGTATGGGATTAAAACCCCATGTCTTTTGTGCATTTGTGACTTAATTTGGTCCGGTCCAATGTATTTAGAGATTTTAAATGAATTTTAAAATGGGATATTTTTTAGTTTAATAATTTTTTAATATAAATTAATATTTTATTAAATATTTATATTTTTATTATAAATTTATTTTTGGATTTTTTAAGGATGCAAAGTTATTTATTATAATTGATTTTTTTAACATTTTTTCAATCGATATTAAAATTAATTCAATTCATTCAATTTTTCTGAGACGTTGTTGATCTTAAATAAGATTTAATTAATTTTAGTTTTGAAAAAAAATTCCACCAAAACAATTACACTTATCAGAATTGTTACATTATTTTATAAATAATAAGAGTATTCAAAAAATAATAAATTCTTTTTATATAATTAAATATATCAATTGGTGTATCATTTTTTATTTGTATAATTTTTCTTACCATTTTTAGTTATGCAAATAAATATAATTCATCATTATCCAAGTGATTATTATTTTTTTAATGAACGTTCAAGTTTAAGACAATATTTTATAAAATTATTACTATTCAAATACTTAAATTTCTTAATGTTAAATAGAAAACAAAAAATATCTTTATATATTTTAAATTGCTCAAATCAATTTCTTAATGCGGTAATTGTTTGATCTATTATATACAAGAAGTAAACAATTTTAAGTGATTCTTTAAGTGATTTTACAACTTCATTATCTATATTCTCATCAAATTATTTTTTTCTACAAATAACACGTTCTTCATGAAACTTAGGTTCAATATTCATTTGAGTAATCATTTCTTTGGAATAAACTATAGCATTTTCAAATATATCTTCTCTATATTTTCAAAAAGAGATAAAGACCTTTCAATTGTTCTATAGCAACATCCATACCCATATTTTTTTTTTTTGTAATTTTTTTACTAATGAAATTTACAACAAATAATGTTATAGCAAATAGTCATCCTTAACAAAAACTCAAAATTTTCAAGCTCATAAATTGTTAAATAATAAGCTTCGTTTTTTATTTTAATATCATTATTAATTTCACCTAATTTTAATAAAGTAACTATTATTTGTGGACTTTGAAATCTTAAAGTTTTTATATTTTCAATACGACTTTTTCATCATGTTTGTGACAATGATTTGAGAGTTAGGCTAGGAATATGATCTTATAGAATTTTTCATCTTTTTGTTGAAGAAGAAAATAGAGCATATATGCTTTGTAGTACTCCAAAAAAAGTATAATTTTAGGACAAGAGTTAGTCATATCACAAAGTATCAAATTTAGACTATGAAAATCACATACAGTACAAAATGATCGATGATTAATGTCTAAATTTTTTTTTGCACACCTTGATGTTTTCCTTTTATATTTGATCCATTATCATAACTTTGTCATCTTAAGTTACTAATATCAAATTCAATATAATTTATTTCATTCATAATAGCATAAAAAAGGCATTTTCCCGTTACAAGCAAGTATGATTGAAAAATATTTTACATTCTTAATATTTTTTATAATATTTGTTTTAGTTTCACTTGCTAACTAATTTATCAATTAATCTTGTATCCTATGTCCAAGGTAATGGTTATGAATTTTATTATCTTTAATTCGACGAATATGTTCTTGCATTTGTTCATCATTAGACAACGTCTGAATATAAAATGATGAAGAAAAGTGTCATAAGAATTCATCCTTAGAAAAATCTATATTAGTAATTTTAATAGAACATTTTTCTACTAATAAATCTCTCAAACTTGTACTAATATTTGTCAATTGACTTGGATCATATATATTTTTAATAGTTGTTTCTTTTAATTTATTAATTTTTCTTCTTTTTCATTTTGAGTTTGAGAATCAATATAATATTGTTTATTAACTAACAATACTTCTTCGATATCTTCATTTTCATCAATTACTACATTGTTAACTTGTTCATTAACCAATATTTTTCTCTATTTTCATTTTCATCAATTTTTACATTGTTAACTTGTGTATTCGACTAGTACTGACCTATATTTTTTAGATTTATTTTTATCTGTTTTGATAAATTTATCTAGAGCCTATTTTTGTGATTCAATTAAAGCACCAATTCTTTTTTTATGTTTTAAATAACCAAATTCAAATTTTCAAGTTGATATTTTAAAATAAAACAACTAATTTATAAAAAAATAAAAAAATTATAAATCAAGATTATGGAAAAAATGTTAGAACAATAAAACTTGATTATCAACTTGTAAATGAATTGTTTTATATACTTCTTTGAGTTGAGATACTTCATCACAATGCTCTCTGAACTCAAAATAAATAAATGTAAAACAAATATATTTTAGAATTTCAAGAAATTATTCAAAAACAATACCAGAATTGAATTACAAAAAAATTATAAAAGTTACAATCGTATTTCAAAAAGCTAAAAATAGCATAAAGGATTCAAATGATTTAACCAATTGAATAGAAGAATTATTAAAATAACATATGTAGTACCTTATATGTGAATCGAAACATGAGCAACAAAGTCAAACCTCAAAAGCAAAACAAGGAATATTGAGAAAAAAATCAATAAACATATTTAATCGAATGAGAATAAATGAAGAAATAATTCACCTAGAGTATAAATGAGAATGAAAATAATATTTCACATAATTTGGGAGAAAATAAAGAGTAACTTTTGGATTACTTTCAGTAATTAGAAAAAATAAGAAAAGAAATTTCAGATTAATTTTAATGAAAATTGATATATGCATATTGAGAGACCTTTAATATAATCAATCAAGAAATAAACTAATTAATGAAAATTAGTGAGTAATTAATTTTAAGTCGAAATTAAATAATGACTATGGATCTTACTAGAAATTAAAATTATTTCTTCTATATTATTTTTATGAATATTATAAAAAAAAATATGATTCTTATAACTATTAATATATTATTTTAGACATAAATTTTTTGAGATCTAAAACAAGGTTTTAGTTGTTTTATTCTTAATTCGATCATGAGTTTGGTTAGGAATATAAATTGTCTCATAAGAGACGTAGTTATACAAAGACCATAATTTTGTAATTTCATGATTTTTTTTATAAAGGACACCTATATCATATTGTTTGTACCGATAACTCTATATCTTAATTAACTTTTGTAATATCAGGACTTGTTTACCTCAGATTTCAACATTTAATATTTGTGATGACCATAAACATATTTAATGTATGAATGTCTTAGAGAAATAATATATAAACATTCCACGCCTCTATATATCAAAAAATTAATTCTGTCAATACCAATCATTTCTCTCTAATTCCTTTTATTACACTACATTATATCATATGTTATACTTATATGTTTTTCTTTTATCTTTTTTGGTCTCTCTAGTGTTAAATAATATTGAAGTGTTCATGGATTATTTTCCATCTCTTATTTCTGTTTGTTTGCTATTGTGTTCACTGGGGCTACGAGAAAGTAAAAAAATAAAATGAAGAATCTCCTTCATTCAAATTTTGTAGAAATTAGCAAAAAGTACAACCAAGCACAGAATAATTAGAAGAAACTAGCAACCATGATTCATCAGGAATGAAATAGATCAGTTGCTACAAACTTAATGGATGAAATGTATAACTTATCCAGATATCAAAATACAAAAAACTAAAAAAGGAGAAGCAACAAAACAACAGAGCAGCAAGTGATTGAGTGTGCAACAAATTTTTAAAACTAGTGGGGTTCAGCAAACATTGATAAAGCACACAGAACTTGACTCCTAAAGTATGTTCTGATTATCTCAAAGAACATGGCATTCCTCAGAAAATAACCTTTGGCGCATTTAAGCACATAATAATAATGATAATTTAATTAGGGATTAGTAGAGCAAATCAATGAAGGGTAAACTCACTGCGAGTCAACGAATGGAGTCGGCGATGGTGAGAACTGAGAAAAGTGGAGAGCGAGTTGAAGCCACACAAACTCAGAAACCCTACCAGTGTCTGTGAGAATCAAAAGGCAGAGACGCAAATGTGTTTGTTGGGTTGGGGCCACGCGACATTTCCCGCGCGTGCCGGAGTTCAAATCAATAACGTATGATAACGAGATATCGGTAGATTTTTTTTTCTAGGCGCCACGTCAATGGCGCGCAGAACATGGGGAATTTTATTCATTATTTTACCGAATATAATTATAAGGTACAGTAATCATTTTAGTAGTAAGGTGAGTCATTATATGATAAAGAGTTTAGTAAGTTTATATTATTAATATAAATAATTTTACACATTCAATTATCAATCAAAAATCATAGTAAATATAAATTCTAACATAATTAATATAAAAATCAATAAATTTATCGATATTTTTTTATTAATTAATAATGTATAAACTACAAAGTCTTTAGTCCTTTTTTACTCAAATATAACTTAACAAAAAAAATACTCTCTTTGACATATGCCCACTATGTGAAGTCTAACTTACGATCTCGTGGTGTTGAATGCTCGTTGATATGCCCACTGTGTGAAGTCCAAGTGGAAAATTCGTTCCACATTTTTGTATCGTGCCCGAGAAATACATGTTGCTGGGAGAAGCTACGTACATATATGGCACCTTGTTGAGGAGATTATCCCTACGGTAGAATCGTAATCGAGTTTCGTGTTTAAGCTTTTTGCGATTCTGAATTTGCAGCAAAGGAGGGAGCTAGAGTGGCAATGACACTCTGGAGCATTTGGAGAATAAGAAATGATAAGCTTTGGAGTAATATCAATGTGAATGATTCCTCGGTTATCCATAGAGCAAATACTTGTTTGATGCAAAGGAGATGCATGGGAGTTCTGCAAGGGAGACTACTGTTGCTAATACTGGAAGATGGAGTCCTCCCCGCCTAGGCTTCACGAAATGTAACGTGGATGCTAGCTTCAAACAGCATTCAAACTTAGCTTGAGCAGGGATGTGTATGAGGGATCATCATGGTAAAATTGTTGTTATTTCAATAAATAAAAAAAGGACATTAATTAGTGTCATTTAAATTTTTTGATATCTTTAAAAAATTATATTTTCTAAACTGCTCTTAATCATATTTATTAGAAATGATGCTCACATTTGAATTAACTTGGGTATAGTTTAGTCCACTAAATTTGGGCATTTATATATGAGTTTACAGGAGTACATTGTTGATCCATGCTCTATAATAGTTAAAAAAGATAAATTATGTTAAATTGAAATATTTTAGCATTATGTTTGTAAGGTCTCGAATGGCAAAATCATCACTCCATTCTGCAACAATGAATTTCATGCTTGTGAGTTTTCGAATGACAAAATCCTAACTTCATTCAACAACAATGATTTGTTTATTCACAATTGATAGTTGATACGTGGTGTTTCTTGTGTTTGTGATAAAGCTTTTTCAATAGTTACAAATTTGTCCATATCTCAGCCAGACAATCGATAGAACACACACGAATTCTCTCCAGCTGAAAAACTCGTGTCCAGTTTAAGATCCTCACCATTAATACATTTTTTTATTCTTTATAAATTAAATTTATCAAACATTAAAAGTAAGCTGACATTTCATCCAGTTATTTTCTTAATTTGAGAGGATCTTATTCCGACATTAAAATCTAAAACACTATGTACTACTAGTGACAACTGTTGTCACATCACCAATAAACACTCCAACAAACCACATGTTTATTAATTATTAAAAGGGGAACAATAGTCTTAAACATCATGAGTTCGCCATCCTATTCTTAACCAGGCTCAGTCACAGTACATCACATGTCTGATGTCTCATAATTTAGAATTACTTCAAGCATTCACCTTAGGCGCCCATCCAGCAATAACATATTCCTCCTTTGGAGGCTTTGTTTTCTCAAATGACTCTCGGGAGAACAGCAGCTGTAACAGAAAAATAATTGTCCATTAACCAACTAATTCGTCTACAGCTATACTACTCAAATTTCAAACCAGCAATTACATCTTTTTCTTTACCAATTGCAAAAAGATTTCAGTTGGAGTTGAAAATTCACATAGCACCCAAGAAGTTAATGATATGGACTTAGAATACATAATTTTCAGGTCCATTCATCCAGAAAAAAAAAAAAAAAAAACTAACTGACCATAGAACCAGGTAGTGGAAAACCATTAGAATTGGTCCAAAGCCAGTTAAAACTACAATTCAACTAAGTAGACATATAATATGATCATTAGTCAGCAAGGGCAGGAAAAAAAAATTCCATGAAAGATGAAATTTCCATTTATACAGTTAGAAGAACCATGTAAATAGTAGAACTAATTTTCTTTATTCACAAGAGAATGAAGATTGACAGAACATAATTCTCCAAAAATAGCCACACAGAACACCCAAATGATAAAAATCATCAAATTCAGGAAATTAATTGACTTAGGTTATGATGAATTTACAACATTTTATCATGTAAGAAAGGTTTTTAACTCCCTGACTGACCAAGGAAATCAGGTCAAATTCACATGGCTTTAGTAACTTTTTAAGTTTTTCAAACTTGGAAGCATATATGTAGTTTATTTTCACTTTATAGCATGCTCCATATTGGCCAATTTAAAATAGTGAAGGGCTGTGTAGCAATATATGAAATTAGACAAAGATGCACTTCAAATTTTATATACAGACGAAAATAACAAAAGAGGCCGTTGGGAATTAATCTTTGGGCACCAACTATTTCATGACAGTTCTCAAGCAGATCCTCAATTTGATCTGTTAAATTTTTTGCTTATCAATTTTTTTTCTTGAAAGATTGGTGGCATCAAATTGATCCAATAATTAAATTTGTCATTGAGTGAACATTAATCATTCAATAATTAAATTGATGTAATAATCTTTTAAGGACCAAATTGATGTTCCAAATATAATTTGAGGAGAAAATTAGAGATTTACTCAACTCTGAAGGATCAATTCACAATAGATAAATAGATTGCTTTTTATGCACTGTAGGCTGTAGCATAGTATTTATGTGCATGAAACCCTTTCTGCTTAAAATTACTATGCACAATCAGGAGTAGACTCGTTTATAAGTAAACAAGTAATTTTTTTCTTAAACCATAGACCTATCTTTTCCAATTGTGTTTACTTCTTTACTTTAGTCTCTCCTTTTAGACATTTTATTGTGACTACAAGACATAAAATTAGAATATATTAAATAATAGATTACTTCAGTCATTTTGAAGGAATTTTAAGCATATTGACATGACAAGTTTGACCACAGAAAATTCTCATCACCAAATACCAATCAATCTCACCGTTCAATGGCAATACAAAAGACACAACTAAATTGCTTCAAAAGAGCACATCCATTGCAGAAAACAACTGCATACCTTAGTGTAGTTGTGGACATGTACCAAACTTTCTGGAATATTCCAATTCTTGAAGTGGCCCAGTGCTACCACAAGATGGTACAGTTTTGGTGCCAAACTCAGATCAACAGCAGTGACTTTCTCCCCAGCAATGTATGGACCCTGACCATGCCTCCAGCATATTAGCATTGACAATTTAACCATTACAAATGGGTAACGAATTAACAAAAAAAAAAAAAAAAGACTGCTTCAGTATAAAAAAATTCACTTATATACATGGGTCTTGAGATGTTCATCCAAGGCACTCAATTCAGCAACCAATGCTTGCTCAGTTCCATCGTTTGTATCCTTGCTCTTCAAAAAACTCACAAAAGACCCAAATATCTTTGATCCCCTGCAAATGTAAACATATTGTGATACTCAAATTCAGTCCTTAAGAACAACTCTCAATTCAAATAATATTTTCTAAAAAACTTAGAATGCCGCAATGCATAAGCTAAGTATATTTTCTCCTCAACCATTCACATAACACAAATCAAAGCCCCCTCACCAACCAAAAAAGCAAACTAGAAAAGGACTATGGCTATTATAAGTAGTGCACCGAATAAACCTGAATATATAAGTCAACATTCTCTTGAAAACCATTTTCCAAAGAGAAGTGATATCACCAACAACAGTGACAACATTTTCACAACAGGAATGAATTCCCCGAAAGGGTCAACTATTATAATCAGTTCTATTAACATTGAAACAGACACACACTAAAGTCAACACAAAAGAAACACCATAAAAAATATTCCAGACAGCAAAAAAGGTAAAGTGTGAAATAAGAATAAAGAAAGGGTGATGGATGAGTCATACACGGAGGCAAGTCCAGGAGGAGTGATTAGAGAGGGTTCTGGGTAATTATCCTCTAGTATCCCGACAATTACATCAGAATCAGCCACCCATTTTCCATCAAAAAGAACCACTGGCACCTTCCCATCAGGATTCACACCCAAAAACCTAACAATAACCAAAAACAAAATTGATATTACAGTGAGGAGTGAGGAAGAAGAGACACAAAATGGCACGTTAAAGTTCAACAATAATATACCATTCGGGTTTGTTACTGAGATCGATGAGGTGGAGTTTGTAAGAGATTTTCTTCTCCTCCAAAGTTAAGAGGACCCTTTGGGAAAATGGACCTAGAAACAAAATCAAGCCCAAAAATAATCAAAAAATCCAGAAACATTGTTTCTATGGCAGAAAAAGTGGAAGGAAGAAACATACAATCTCCGAGAACATTTGGAGCCCCAACAGCAGCCTTAACAGCAACCTCGAGCGCCATTTCCGATTAGAGATGCAAATGTAGAGAGAGACACACAGAGCGAACAACAACGTGGAACGAACTGCGCTTAATGATCTGCTGTCGTCGGAGCTTATTGTTATTGAAATCCCTGCTTTGTCCTCTTCCAATAATTAAATACGTTTCGCGTTTTTTTATATATTATATGCATTTCTTATTTTATTTAAGGCTTGTATGATTTTTGTCTATGAAAAATAAAGTCATTTTTTATTTATTTTGGTGCTCTAAAACATTTTGTTTTAATTTTGGTCCTTATAAAATTTAATATCTTTAACTTTAGTATATGAGATCATGTAAATGTTGATTGACATATGTCTACTTATTAGTCACATGATAAAAATATTATTATTTAATTATTTTTTAAGATTATTATTTAATTTTTGATAAGTTTAATTTATAAAAAGTAAAATTAAAAAATATATAATTAAAATTTAAAATTGATATAATGACTAAAATTATGAGTTTTTTAAAAGTTGAGAATAAAATATTTTAATTAACAAATAAAAAAACCAAAATTATATATTTAAGAAAATAAAAAAAATTAAAATTACATTTTAACTATTCATTTATGTTGAGTAAGAGAGTTACATTCATTATTAATAGTAACGCTTTTTTTTGAAGAAAAAGTAATGCTATCTTTTTATTCATCCCAATAAAAAGGATGAATATATGTTTAGAAAGAAGAAGAAAAAAGATGAATATGGTCGTAAATTTGGCTACATTCATATTATAGCTCACATTTGCATTTTTTTTGTAACATTTGCATTTATGAGATCGGTAACTGTTACAGTGTTTGAATTTCTGTGAGAAAAAAGGTGAAAAGGTATTTTAAATTTAATCAATTTTTTGAAATTGAGGCTTTTTAAAATATTGTTTTGCAAATTTAAATGAAAAGTTTTGTTACTTATCTTATTTGATTCGATTGAAAGTATTCAGATGTTAATGAAATGTATAAATATTAATGGTCTTAAGAATCTTGATAGCAATAAGCCAATAACCATGAGGATTGGTTATATTCTTTTCACGAAGGAAGCAATGTGAAAATTCTATAAAGAAAATATTTTGCAAAGTCTATATAAAATATTAATAAATCATAACGAGGCACAAAATAGATTTTTTATTTCTTGGATGACTTTTTTTTATAAAAAAAAAAACTCATATCCCCAATAGAATTCATTAATTCCCTGCATTTTTACAAGTAACGAAAAGATGGGATCATGGAAGCGAAAACATGACACACTTATGTTACAAAAAGAATAAAAAAAAGACATTTTGGTGAAGATTTTTTTGTTCCCCATGGTATAGGGAAAACACTCCTCTCGAGTATAAAAAAACACCAGTAAAAAAGAAAAAGACACATACAATTGGAGAAGTTCAGAGATATGAGATTTTCCAGTACTTGAACCCATCAGGTTGGTGAAGATTTGATTAATTAATTGATTCCTATATTTGTACCATTTTTTCATTTTAATCCATATATCTAAACACTATACATTTTAATTACTATATGAGTATTTTTTACGTTTTAGTTCTTGTTGTTTGTTTTTTGATGGTATACAAAATAGGCACATAAGGCAAAAATACAAAACAATCGCTTGTATGAGGACTAGAGCGTAGAGTATGTTAGGTGTGAAAACTAAAACAAAAGGTTGTCACAAATATACAGACATCTAATTATTTAATTTTTGAAATAAGTAGAATTTAATTTTCATATATCATTAATATTTTTTTACTGTAACAAAAAAGTTTATTTTTTTACATTGAACTAATTAAAATTCATCTTAAATATTATTTTTAAAATAATTAATAAAAAATAATTTCAACATAAATGATAATTTATTATTGAGTCACTTATACAAAATTTATACTATTGATACATTCTAGTTAAATTGAATAAATATTTGCTAATTAGGTTCCTCTCATTAACATAACGACGAGTTTCACATTTTATCATGCAGGGCCACTAGAAGTTAAAATACTGACATAAAAAAAGGAAAGATTCTTTCGTTCTGAATTCTGATAAAGGCAAAGGTCCTTTAATGTAAAAAGATGTGTTAATAAAGACGAGTCCAAAGCTCCACCACACATTCGGAAATTATCACATTACCAGGTCAGATTTTGATTCTTTTGCCTTTAATTTCATTTTTTGGATATGTATATTCAATTATTCATATTCATATATTCCCTTTTTTTATAGAGGTAATGTTGTGGAGACCTGTACTAATTTGCTCCTTTCTTTTCCAATGGTTGGACGGTTGACACTTTAAATTGCATTAAAGTTAGTACCTACCCCTACCATAGAAAAAGCCAACCCACACACAGTACTCTGCATATATACGTCAGGATATATATTATTGTACTGAAATGATTATGAAATTCCCTAAAAAGCATCTACTTACTCAGCATCAGATTCATGAGCTACCACAATCTGCATTATCATAATTCAAAAGGGAATAAGGGTATATTGGTTTAAAAAAATGAAAGAGATATGAAAGTAAAAAAAAATTATGAGATTAGAAAGATTTAAATTATAGTAAAACATAAAAGTGTGAGACTCATATTAATTTTAATTTTTTTTATCTCATTTATATCCAAAATGAAAGTAATCAAATACTATCTGAGGCTGTGCACCTGCAACCTGTCCAAAAGATGCCAATAGCAAAAACAACAATAAATGTTAACACGACACGGGAAATACAATCTCCTTTAAATATGACGGCTTATCTTCTCCAACAAAAACAACAAAAATAAAGTATATCTGGTTATTCTCACAGAATAAATTAACTTACAAATCTTTAAAATAAATAAATAAAATAATTAATTAACTTACAACGATATGAAAATAAACATCAAAATTTGTATAACATGGAAAATACTAACAAAAAAGTATTACTAACAGATCTTAGTGTGTTTGGAAATGGATCGTGTATATAGTTTTTCACATCCGAGTTAACGCTACTGGTAGTAGTGTATGTTTGGAAGTTCGTTCCACGTTTGTGATATGAAAGTTATGATTACTAATTTTTGGAATTTTCACTTCCGGAATGTAAATTCTATGTTGCAAAATGTTTTTCCAAACACGTGACGAATGAAAATAAACGTCAAAATTAGAATTAGAATAATCTCTTGCTAAGTAGGACATAGGTTTGCAACCACCTCATATGCAAGTCAATTACATGAAAAATAGAAATAATAAATATAAAACACGTACGAAAAAATGTGAAGAATCACTAGCATTTTCCAAGGCCTCCCTAGAAATGCAATAGAAAATTAAAGTTAAAAAACTAAAAACCAATATGAACAAATTAAAAGGAATTGATTGAAATATTTTAGCAGTTAAATAATACTATACAACTAGTAATATTCCCGGTCTCATATAAGATTTAAAATAAATAATTTTAATATATATATATATATATATATATGAGAGAGAGAGAGAGAGAGAGAGAGAAAATGTCACTATTAATAAGATTTTTAAATAATAATGTGAGTGTGATTCGTCTAACTTTTTTTTAAAGCTTAATTTCTCTTTGAAAGGTGAAGCTTATACAAAAAAGGTCTTAAAAAAGCAAGTAATAACTTATTTCAATAGAACAAAATTTGAAAACAAACCTAATGTGCAAGCAATGTATGCAACGCCCAAAAGCCTGAGTAAATTTATATCAGTCACGAAGAATTTGCAGAAAAATAAAGATAACGAATTGGACGGATTGGAGAGAAATCCTAACAATTGAAAAGATTAAGAAAAAGGAATAAAACTGTGAAAGAGATGGCAAATGCATGAAATGAAGATATGTTATTGTTAAAATTTAGAAAAAAATCAGAACTTTAAAAAAGTATGGTGATAAAATCTCTGTAGCATGAGAATTTGGAGAATCAATTTTCGACTTATAGATACAGCACCAATAATCCAGACCTTTTATGCAGAGGAAAACATTTTTAATGAAGTCAAATTGGATGGTGTTGTTACTCTGGTTGACGCAAAGCATGCTGGTTTTCATCTTGATGAGGTTAAGCCAAAAGGTGTGGTCAATGAGGCTGTGGAACAGATTGCGTATGCGGATCGTATAATTGTAAATAAGGTATTCATTGATTCATTCTTGTGGTAGAATGAATTTAGTTCTGTTGCGTAAATGAAACATTTGGATTATTTAAGGCTTGGTAACTAGCCAGCCAACCGATGGATAGATTATTTTTATTGTAGTATGGTCAGCCTTGTCTTTCCATACATTCAATGTTGACTTATTCATAAAATTCTACATTCCAGGTTATGAAATGAATACTTCCTTTATACCTGAAACAGTAGGCTAATATTATTTTGTCTATCTTGCCCCAGACTGACCTAGTTGGTAAATCAGACATTGCTTCTTTGGTCTAGCGGATAAGGGTTGGAGTATTTCTCTTCCTATTCTAAGAGTTTTTATTTTAATTTTATTTCATTATTTTGAGCTCCATATGAACGTGGCTGTGTTTTTAATTCAGAAAATAAACAGCTTGGCTTGGATTATGTTCTTGGCATTGGGGGCTTTGATTTGGAGAGGAAGTATTTTGTTTTTGTTTCCTATTTCCTGGATTTGAATTGTTTAAGAAAAAGGCAATCTAACTTTGGGCTTTTTTGTTGTCTGTGCAAGGAGTTTCTTGTTGATCATATACCCCTTTCATATACAAACTGTCCTATTATGTCTTGGTCTTTTATAATGAAATTATCCTCATTTTTGTAGTTGACCGTTTATACTGAAATTATTTTTATCTGTCTACTATTCATAGTCCATAGAAATATATCTTTGAGAACTTAGTATTAATTATTGTCCTCTATGGTGACAGTGCTCTTAGTAGTAGTACTCACTTTCCTTTACCCTTGTTAAATTTCTTGCTTCAGTGCTTTGTAATCCAATAACCTTACATGGATATTTCAAATTTTCTGCTTCAATTATCATTATCTTTCCAAATCTTCATATATAAATGACGTGTTTTCTTGATCTTCTACAAGGATTGAGAATGCCATTAGTGATGAAGGTGCAAAAGAAGATCATGATCATAGCCATGACCACGAGCATGAGCACCATGAGCATGATCATCACCACCATGACCATGATCATTCCCATGACCACAAGCATGGTACCTAATATTTTGCCTTGAGTCAGAGCTGTTTAAATGCCGTTTTGTTCTTGTTTGTAGCACTAGTCACAATGCACTGGTTTCTTCTCGATCCATTCTGTCGTTGGCAATAAAAATCATTTTGTTTTGTGTACAGAACACCATGATCACCACTCTCATGATCATAGTCACGATCCTGGTGTTTCATCTGTCAGCATAGTTTGTGAAGGAAGCTTAGACCTTGAGAAGGTTAGACATTGACGTATACTTAATGCTAAGTGTATCAACTTCTCTTTACCATGTGGATGCTTCGGGAATGCCTTTTATTCCAGATGTGTATGTACATGTAAAAATTCAATATTGGCATCTGCATACTAAAAGGTTACATTTTTCAGGCTAACATGTGGCTTGCTACCATGTTGTTGGATTGTAGCGAAGACATTTATAGGATGAAGGGCCTTCTGTCTGTTCAAGGAATGAATGAAAGATTCGTCTTTCAGGTAAGTTTAAATTCCTTTGCTATGGGGTTGCCACACGGATCTTTAAAGAATTCCCTTAAAAAATTTCATGTCTCGGTTATTTATTGTTGTTATTATCCATCAATCAGGCAAACATTTTCTCCGTTTTGCCCACATCGACTCTGACTATCATTGTTTATGTTCAGTTTCACGGAATTAAACATAGTTTTTTATGTAACAGGGAGTTCATGACATATTTCAAGGTTCACCTGAAAGGTTGTGGGGGCCAGATGAACCCAAGGATAAACAAAATTGTATTCATAGGGAAAAACTTGGATGCTAAGGAATTGGAAAAGGGATTCAAGGCCTGTTTATTATGATACTAAGAAGTTCACTACAGTGCTTTAATTATCCCTCTTTCGGTCAATGATACAAGTTGAAGATGATATGATTGAGCCTATATACCATGTAGAACTCTACCACTGACCGATCCAATATTATAGTGAAAAGTGTTCCATTTCTAGAATACCTTAGTCTTTCATGTGGCTTCAAATGTGATTAGTTTAACGATTTTTCTTGGTTGTTTCAAACAGTCCAAGTGTTGTTTTAGGAGCTTGAACTTTGTTAAGAAAATTCAACCGAGAACATCGAACATGTACAAATCAAAGGACCATATACTTTTCGATGTCATGACTATAAAAGTTCCCTTCTAATTATCTAGTCTTATACTTTTAAACACCATGCAAAATTTCATACACCAATCAATCATTCACAAGCAAACTAACACTTCAGTGAAATGTATGGTGTCGAGTTCAACTGTGGTTAGCTGGTCCTCCTTCAGAAGGGTCTCAAGTACAACTTATCACCTAGCATATCAGTTCTACCAACTACTGCAACTTTGGAGTGTGGTGACACATTCCGCATTGATTTTTATTTTTTTTTAACAATTCTGTATTTTTAGATACTTCTAAGTTCTAAGATCTAACTAAGATACACATCCGAGAAGAACTGCCACTTTTCTCTTTTTACTAGATCCTACTCTGTTCATAA
Source organism: Glycine tomentella (assembly GCA_007407185.1). Taxonomy (NCBI): domain Eukaryota; kingdom Viridiplantae; phylum Streptophyta; class Magnoliopsida; order Fabales; family Fabaceae; genus Glycine; species Glycine tomentella. The sequence continues at coordinate 7,082,627 of PYAF01004995.1, forward strand.
CATAAAATGCAGCATAGCCTTTTTTTTTTTAACAAAAAAATGCAGCATAGGCATTCGCACCATAGTTCTCTCCTATGTCCTTCAATAACTGCAACATATGACTCAAGAACATCAGTCCTGTATATTTGGTTTAAGTAAAGTGAAATACAATAGCTAGTTCATACTCGTTAATCGATAATCTATTTGTTTAAGATATAATATACTCTTTTTTTGCTGAATTAAGATATAATATACTAAACACCAAAAAATGAAAATTAAATTGTGTGATTTTAGTTTTATATAATATTAAGTTATTAGTTAAATTAGCTCCTCAAAAATATAAAATTGTCATAAATTTTTTTTTATAAAAAACTAAAGTAATAAGATAAATATAATTAAAATTTTATTTTTATAAGAGATTAATTTAACGAAGAAAAGAAACCAAACCTTAATGCCTAAACCTCAACTCACTGAACTTGATTCATTTTTCATTTTCGACTTGGTGTGCCCTAACTCTGGTGTCTCCCGCAGTCCGCAGATCGCCATTCCCAATCACCGAAAACTGAAAAGGTAAATAATTTTCCTGGCATTTCTGAAACATTGAGTTGAGGAAATATATTCTGAGCTAACCTACAGTGATATATATTGTAATTGCAAAACAGATTGCACCTGTTTCATCAGAATGTGAAAAATACATGTTCTCTGGAATAATCTCTGTCAGTAACAATTTTAATTCACATTGTCAAAAAGTATTCATATAAACATGAACAATTTTACGTGCGGGATGCTGGCATTAACCTCTCTTTAGTGATCTGGTCTCTCAAACCACTAATCTTGAAGTGTGTCCTAATCCTGAAAATTTTTCAAATTGTGATGTGCTACATAGATGCATCCATGAAGAAATTTTTGTGAGTGCTATCAATGTTAGAAGCGACTTTTAACTTAAGTTACCTCTAAGTCATTCATGCCACTTCATTCTAAATTTTTAATAAATTTTATGTATTGTTTCAGTTTTAATGTTTTAGACTTCAGACATTGTACATTATGGTGAAATGTGAATGAATGCTTTGTGTTCTTTTCTTGTTTTCTTCTACAATGGACAGTGAGGATATATACTAAATGGTTATGTATTTACCTATTTATTGTGTTGTTAATTCATTATGGATTGAATGGTTTCCTTTCCTAATTCCCACAAATCCTTCGTCACAGTCTGATTTTGTAAATTAAGGGTTTACAACTGATGAAATTTGGGATTTTTGGTTTGCATGATCTGAAGAGCAGAGAGGAAAAGATGAGCTTCATCATGGAATTTGCAGAGAATTTGGTATTAAAGTTGATGGAAGACCCGAAGGAAAGGGATCGGAGGTTCAGGGAGCATGTTTATAGAGTGAAGGACAGGTGTGAGAAGACGAAGGAGATGTGGAGTGTAACACCCCGTAGGCCTCCGACGTGTTATCATTAATAATATCAGTTTAACGTTTAAAACATAGTTTATAAAACTCAGCGGAAGTACAGAATCGCTTTTCTTGATACATTATGTATGAAACAACATCAACTCATCAAAGTCACACACAAAGCATAAAAGCACACCCCTGCTGATCCAGTTTCTCATAACACATAAACCATACAGACAGATATCTATCAGAAATAGGCAGATATATCACTATACCACAGCTATACTCGGGAGAATATGTCTCATAAACATATAAG
>PYAF01004995.1:7084415-7094814 GCA_007407185.1 Glycine tomentella
TTTCAGAGGATTCTAAAGCATGATCATATTCCTTAACCCAAAAACTTAGATTCATGCTTAAACTAAGCTTAAACATATGCTTACGAATTCAAGCTATTACATTTGGCGCCATCAGCGCCAATCCTGGCGCCACCGGCGCCGCACCCTTAGCAGGGTTTTCTGACCTGAATCCCCGCGCCGAAAATAAAAGTCCTTACATGGAGCTACCCTATGCGACCCTATGGTTTCTGGACATTTGAGCGCCACAATTCTCAGCTTGCATGGGATGCCCAGATTAGCCAAGTGGCTGGCCGGAGGGACCCTTATGATGATGTCCTCCAACATTACTCTGCCCCACCTAAATGAGGTATTGCTGTTGAAAACCCTAACCTCCACTCATGCAACCAAATATCTGTCAAATGTGAATCCAAAAGTGAATTTTCTTTTTCTTTTTTATGCTCTTTTTATTTTGTTTGATTAGATTTTTCTTTGTTTCTTTGGTGGTCAAGTACTGTGTAGAGGGGGCAGTATACAGTTTCAGTAGTATGTTAGTCCTTCAATTCTGATGTTTTACTTTGTCTATGAGCTCATGTGAAATACATTGTGTTGGTGTACAACTGCAATTAGAGGTAAAATGTTTTTTTTCAACCTTTGGGTTGAGATTTTGAAATTGGTATGTATGAGAGTTGGTGAAATTCTTCACCTGTCACTGCTATGGTGCAATCTGTGATTCGCTATATAAGAATCTTGGTTTTTAGTAACCGAAACAAAATAAATCTAAGCTGCAATGGGCTTGTGACTTGAAAAATGCTGAAAATTGGGAAGGCGGGGACTCGGGGAGGGAAGCGACAGGTAGAGCACATGAGGCTTTTGCCAATTCTTAGGCTGCAAAGATGGAAAAAGAAGTATCTAGGCTTGCTAAGGGTAGAGAAAGAAAGACAAGAGGCTTGAAGATGAACTGATGAAGAGGGTAAAGTCTTAGTCACTAAACAAGATATTAAGGAAAGGAGGAAGAGTAACCTTCAAAAGGTATTTAATGGAGGACATAGGATTTAATTGCACTCTGACAGGCTAATCAATAGAGAGGAGTGTTGGAATGTATCTGTAATTCATCAAAAATATCTCCTATTAAATATTTTGTGTATAAGTAGGATTTGGTTTTATACTAATCCTTATTATGCTAGTTCTCTTATTTTCTTAGTTTCCCGATATTAGAAGAGATTGTAAATTATAGTTTCATTATTTTCTTAGTTTCCTAATGTTGGAGATTGCAAACCATCTTTATATAATCAATCACGTGAAGGATTTCCTTAAGGAGGCGTTTGGTACAAGAGAAATTTTTAGTTTCCTAGGAATTTAAAGTGGAAATGTTTATTTTTCATGTTTGATTTTTTTTTATTATTTTAAAAATAACATTCCCTTGAAAATTTTAAGAAATAATTCAGATTTCAGAATACCTTTTCTCTACCTCAAGTTGTTACCAGAGCTCTCAATTTAGGAGCCTCTTTTTCACTGCGATTTCACAGCTGCTTCTTTAGGTGAAAATGGCTTCAGGGTCGAACAGTATGTCTGATTCTGAACTTGAGAATCCCTCCTTGCCTAGTCCAAAAAAATTATCTTGAACTGTTCCTATTAGTACGTCTTCCTTCTTAAGTTGAATGGCAAGAATAATTTGGCTTGGTCAGCCTTAGTTGAACTCTGGTTTCTAGGCTGGGGTCTCTTTGATCACCTTTAAAAGTCAGCATCTGATATTCCCTCAAATAATCGAAGTCGGTTAGAGAAGTTACAATTGTTTGGTTTGTATAGGTGATCTCAAACTGTCGGAAAAGACTTGTGTTGTTGTTCCCTTGATTTAGTTTTTTTTATTAATTTTTTCATGAATATCTTTTCTAATTTAGTCTTTTCAAAGTTTGCCGAGGTTGGTTTTTAGTGAGAATTGCAGCTTCTATAGTTCTATAATCATAATTTGTATTTTCTTTCGCAATGCAGTGTTGCTGAACTTGCCACAAGCAGTAAAGGTGGAAAGGATGAATTTGTCATAATTTTCCCATTTAATCTCCTGCCCTATTTCATGTCGCAGAGATTAACTGATTTGTACTGTTCTTTACTGTTATTTCAAATAAAGTAGCCATATAAATATGGTGTTACGCTAAGATTTGTTTTTCCCCTCGAGAATTTACGTCTACATTGTTGTACAATTTCCCTTCGTGGCTATTTTTCTCATCAATTCGTGTTTCATCGCATTACTTCGTATTTACATAGTCCATGGATGATTCAGTTATTTTCTGTTCATAGATTTGCCATCCCGGTACTCTCGGAATTATATTTGCAAATTCCTTGATGACTCAACTAGGTCTTCTCTCTTTACAATTAAACGGCTAATAACTTATAACACTAGATATGTAATTTTAGTTGGCCCTTCTCTCATATCTATTATACATTCTTCCATATTTTCCTAGTTTATTTTGTGGAAGTTACAGCTAGCGGAAGGTGAGCGGCGATAGAGAAACTCATGGCCAGTTTGTTTAAAATTATAAATAACAATTTAAAATAAGTGTTTTATAAAAAAAAAAGTTTATTTAATAATCAAATAGAGTTTTCTTTTTAAAATGAGCAGAAACTTATTTTTTTTAAAGTACTATAAACAAACATATTAAGAAAAGAAAAAAATACTTATTTTATTAAAATAAACATTTTTCAACAAATAAGTTTAAATAGAAATAATCTTGTATGTTATATTAAGACCCAAAATGCTTAGATCTCAATCTAAATGAGTTTTAATTATCTATTACTATGTGTTGAAGTTTAAAAAAATAATTAATTTAAGGGCTAACAAAATTCAAAAATGGAAAATTTATTTCTTCTTTCTCTCCCCTATTATACCTTCTACTTTTACCCACTAACTATATTTTGAAATAAGTAAGTTAAATTTAGTTTAATTCATTTTGACAATATCATAGATGATTTAGCTTAAAGTTCTACTTAACGTTTAGGATCGGGCTCCTCTAAGTGCACTTTAGAGGATAAAGTGCACATATCTCAACCTCCTATAATAATTTACGATGTAAATCGTTACACAACATTTAAATTATAACATTATATTTGTTTTTTTATAAATAAAATTATAGCATAAAAAGGGACAATATCATTCTCATCTCTCCTCCAATTTCTGCCAGCAACCACAACACCTCGTTGTTGGTGTATGGGAAAACATGCATGACCTGCTCATAGTCGATTGGCACCATCGCAGACAATCATCAGAGCAAATTCTAGTAATCGCGGCACGACACACTCCTTACTGTTTGTTGTCATAATCGGAACACCACCATACCCAATCAACCTTTTTCCTTTAACCCTTTGCAATCAAATTCAAATCCAGTAAAAAAAAAAAAAAACTCACACTGCAACGAACATGTAGTGGTGTGCATCCAATGCAAACAAACTTTGCATCTTTGAAAAAAAAAATTGATGAACTGTAAGAGAAAGGCAAAACAATTAAAATCGATTCACAAAGCACACTAACTTCATTAACCAATTGAAATTGATTCACAAACTTTTAATTCTCATTTGTCATCGGCTGTGGTGGTGTCACCATTCTCCTCTCAAATATTCTCATGATTTGCGACGCCGTATAACCAAAAGAAAGCAAGAGCACAATTTTTTTAATTATATTTTTATTTTATTGTTGTTATAATAACTTTAAATGATGTGTAACGTCTACATTGTTCATTAATGTAAAAGAGATGTGTGTTCTTTATCTTAAAGTGCAAGATGTACTTTAGAGGAGTGGGTAGGCATGACAACAAGATCTAAACTTATAGATATCTGTCTGAATTTGTTCTGATTTTAACGAGAAAAATTAAGTTTATGGAGTTTAGATTTAGATTTTCTTCGATAGCCATAAGTGGGTATTGGATTACTAATACCTATCCCGCACCCGCACCTGTATCGTAATAAATACTATTAAAAAAATAAATAAATAAAGATATATTATTTTGTATTTTTTAATTGAATTGATTGATTTTTTTAAAAAAAATTAAATTATGATCCCATATTTTGAATGTGAGTTTGTTATTGTTTTTTTTGTTACGTAATTAACCTTTCGTTCGATTTGTCAATAAAAAACTATATTATTTTTAAATTTTAATCAAATAGTGAGTGCCGGGCAGGAAAAACCCAACTCTCAGCGGAGGCGGGGATGGAAATGGGTTTTAAAACCTAACAGGAATCGAGGACGGGAACAGGGAACGGTTTTTGAGTCGAGGCGAGAACGGGAAATACAATACCCGCCCCGTTGCAATGCCTAGGAGTTGGATCCTAAAGTTTGATTTGATAAATGATATTTGTACAATAATTTACAATCAATAGCTAGAGAAAGATAGAAAAGAGAGAGAATGGAAAAAGGATTGAAATGTAACAAATGATCTAATAGAGAGATATAGACATAAAATGATATTATATAAATTAGAGTAATTACACTCACATTTCCTGTATTTTTTTTCAAATTGCATCTGATACTTCATCATTTTTATACATTACTTTTACCCCCTTATATTAACATCGTTAACTAAGATCAATTGAAATATATGAGTAGACGAAATTGTCCGTTAAAGTAAATTACACTCGCATCCCATGTGTTTTTCTCAAATTGCATTTGATACCCTCCATTTTTATACATTATTTTTTATCCCTTTTGTTAATGTCGTTAATTAATGTCAATTAAAATATTTGAGCAGACGAAATTACCCGTTAGAGTAAATTACACCCGCATTCTTTGTATTTTTCTCAAATTGCACCTGATACCCTTCATTTTTTTTTTACATTATTGGCCTTGACGCCAAGGCTATTGATGTCACTGGCATTGATGGCGTCAATGTCCAAGGAACCAAATGCAACAGCGATGGTGACCGAACCTAGGGCAGGGGACGATGAGGTGATGGAGGTGGATATGGCAGCAGCAACTACAATGGTGACAGTGGCTACAGTGGTGGTGGTTGCTCCGGCGGGAGTGAGTGCACTCGGACGCCGTGTTGGTGGGCTAAGACGACGATGAGGAGGGAGAGATAATGATGCCATGGGAGAGGGAGGATGAGAAAAAGGAGGTGGTGGTGGTAAGTGAAAAAAGATTGTTAGAAAAGATGAAAGTTTGTATAACCAAAGATGTGATTTTGAGGAAGAAAAATGAAGATATTTTATACATAAATTTCCATTAAAAGTCATGTGACCAGCATATGTTTAATTTTTGTTACTAAATTATGTTTTTGAGGGAAAAGATATGGATATTATTTGAGCTAAACAATTAAAAAGAGTTTTGTAGAGTATAAAAAGAAAAAGTATTGGGTGTGATTTGAAAAAAAAAAAACATGAAAATCTAAGTGTAATTTATTCTATAAATTATTGTAAGTATATCATAAATCATTTTATTTATGCTTACAAACAACTTAGTTTATATTCTTAGCTTTTCTCGGTTTAAATTAATGATTATATGATATATTATTTATTTGTTTATACAAAAATCAATATATAATTAGTAACCTAAATTTGATGTTACACACATCAAAGTGATTTATAAATCAAATTGAGTCAAAATATATACATTTTAAGTTTAAATTTAATTCTTTATCTAACAATCTTAATTTTTAATTCATTTGATTTATAAATCAAATTAAAAAATAAATTTTGAATTGAGTTTTAAACTAATTTTGAATTTTTTACCCATTAATATTAGTATTTGATATCTGGATTTTCTATGTTATTTCTCTTTCCATATTACGTATTCTATTCTAATTCTTGTTTCTCTCTTCACCATTTATCCATCCTTTTATTTCTTTTGCTTTATGGTGTATTTGATAGAGAAAAGAGAAATAATATTAGAGATAAATTTTGTATTTTTTTATAAAACTCACACCTTTTACACTCTCCTTTAATTTTTTTATAAAATTCTTTCATTTTTATCCTTTCTATTTCTGTCATCAAAATCAAACACTCTTAATTGGTATTTGTGTTGTATAGGATTGTCCGATTAGAAAGAATGTAATTTGTTAGCCTCGAAATAATAGGAACAAATAATTTAGTTTAAACAATAAAATATAATAAGTGATAAAACTTATTTATTCTGTATAATGTATGTGTTTTTCAGTTTAGTTTTTAATATTTTATTTGTATCTGTCAATTTTTTTTAATATCTGACAATAGAGTAATTTTATTAAATAATCAGTGATTAACAAAAAGTAAAAAGAAAACTTTAATATTTCATAATCAACATAAACAAAATTAAAATTTTGTTAATATAGAAAAATCTCTATAAAATTTAAAATTTTATAAATGCTAAAATAATTAGGGAAATAAACTGAATGATAATCAAAATGTAAATTTGCCAAAATAATAGTGATATAGAATTGAAGAGAAGGGAAACCCAAATCAAACCAAACCCCAGGTAGGGTTTTCTTACTCCCGCTCTGCTCACTGACACTGATAACGAGTCTCTCTTCAATCTTCACCCTCTGTCAGTGAATGTTCAATTGATACCACAAAACCCTAACCTAAACCCAACCACCGCCATGTATCTCTACAGTCTCACTCTGCAGCGCCCCACCGGCATCATCTGCGCCATAAACGGCAACTTCTCCGGCGGCAAGAGCCAGGAAATCGTGGTGGCCCGCGGCAAGGTCCTCGATCTCCTCCGCCCCGACGACAACGGCCGGATCCAAACCATCCTCTCCGTCGAAATCTTCGGCGCCATCCGCTACCTCGCCCAGTTCCGCCTCATGGGCGCCCAGAAGGACTACATCGTCGTTGGCTCCGACTCCGGCCGCATTGTCATCCTCGAATACAACAAGGAGAAGAACGTCTTCGACAAAATCCACCAAGAAACCTTCGGCAAATCCGGTTGCCGCCGAATTGTCCCCGGTCAGTACCTCGCCATCGATCCCAAGGGTAGGGCCGTTATGATTGGCGCCTGCGAGAAGCAGAAACTCGTTTATGTTTTGAATAGGGACACTGCTGCCAGGTTAACCATTTCTTCCCCTCTAGAGGCTCATAAATCCCACACTTTAGTTTACTCAATTTGTGGCGTTGATTGTGGCTTTGAGAACCCTATTTTTGCTGCCATTGAATTGGATTACTCTGAGGCTGACCAGGATTCCACTGGCCTTGCTGCTTCTGAGGCTCAGAAGCATTTGACCTTTTACGAGCTTGATCTTGGCCTTAACCATGTTTCCAGAAAGTGGTCCGAGCAGGTTGATAATGGGGCCAATTTGCTTGTTACTGTTCCTGGAGGCGGTGATGGTCCCAGTGGTGTGCTTGTTTGTGCTGAGAATTTTGTTATTTATAAGAATCAGGGACATCCGGAGGTTAGGGCTGTGATTCCTCGGCGGACCGACTTGCCGGCCGAGCGCGGCGTGCTTATTGTGTCAGCTGCTATGCATAAATTGAAGAACATGTTCTTCTTCCTTCTGCAGACGGAGTATGGGGATATTTTTAAGGTCACCTTGGAGCATAATAATGATCGTGTCTCGGAGTTGAAGATTAAGTATTTTGATACCATTCCTGTTACGGCTTCGATGTGTGTGCTGAAGTCGGGGTTCTTGTTTGCGGCGTCGGAGTTTGGGAACCATGCTCTGTATCAGTTTAAGTCTATAGGGGATGAGGATGATGTGGAGGCATCTTCTGCCACGTTGATGGAAACTGAGCAAGGTTTTCAGCCTGTGTTTTTCCAGCCCAGGAGGCTGAAGAACCTTGTTAGGATTGACCAGGTTGAGAGTTTGATGCCGATAATGGATATGAAGGTAAGTAATCTTTTTGAAGAGGAAACTCCTCAGATTTATACTCTCTGTGGGCGTGGTCCTCGATCGTCTTTGAGGATCCTGAGAACTGGTTTAGCAGTTAGTGAGATGGCCGTGTCCAAGCTTCCTGGTATACCTAGTGCTGTTTGGACTGTGAAGAAGAATGCTATTGATGAATTTGATGCTTACATTGTTGTGTCATTCACAAACGCTACACTTGTGCTTTCCATTGGTGAGACTGTTGAAGAAGTCAGTGACAGTGGGTTTCTTGACACTACTCCCTCACTTGCTGTTTCTTTGATAGGAGATGATTCTCTCATGCAGGTTCACCCAAATGGTATTAGGCATATTAGGGAGGATGGTCGTATTAATGAATGGAGAACTCCTGGAAAGAGGACTATTTCCAAAGTTGGATCAAATAGACTTCAAGTGGTTATTGCACTTAGTGGAGGTGAGCTTATATATTTTGAAGTGGATGTAACTGGTCAGTTGATGGAGGTGGAGAAGCATGAAATGTCTGGGGATGTTGCTTGTTTGGACATTGCTCCAGTGCCTGAAGGCAGACAAAGATCTCGGTTTCTTGCAGTTGGGTCATATGACAAGACCATCCGCATCTTATCACTTGATCCTGATGATTGTATGCAGGCCCTAAGTGTACAAAGCGTTTCTTCAGCTCCAGAATCTCTTCTTTTTCTCGAAGTTCAAGCATCTGTTGGTGGTGAGGATGGCGCTGATCATCCTGCTAGCCTTTTCTTGAATGCTGGCTTACAGAATGGTGTCATGTTTAGAACCGTGGTGGATATGGTTACAGGTCAGCTTTCTGATTCTCGTTCCCGATTCTTGGGATTGAGAGCCCCAAAACTGTTTCCCATTATTGTGAGAGGCAAGCGTGCTATGCTTTGCTTGTCAAGTCGACCTTGGCTTGGTTATATTCACCAAGGACATTTCCTTTTAACGCCCCTGTCATATGAAACCCTTGAGTATGCTGCCTCATTTTCATCCGACCAATGTGTGGAAGGTGTAGTTGCTGTTGCTGGTGAGGCCTTGAGGATTTTTACCATTGAAAGATTAGGAGAGACATTTAATGAAACTGTAATTCCATTAAGGTACACGCCAAGGAAATTTGTGCTGCAACCCAAACGGAAACTTATGGTGATGATCGAGAGTGATCAAGGAGCATTAACTGCAGAAGAGCGTGAAGCTGCAAGGAAAGAGTGTTTTGAGGCTGCTCAAGCTGGGGAAAATGGTACTGAAAGTGCAGACCAAATGGAGAATGGTGGTGAGGATGAAGATAAAGATGATCCACTTTCAGATGAGCATTATGGTTATCCAAAAGCTGAATCAGATAAATGGGCTTCCTGCATCAGAGTTCTTGATCCAAGGACAGGAAATACTACTTGTCTTTTGGAGCTTCAGGAAAATGAGGCTGCTTTCAGCATTTGCACCGTAAATTTCCATGATAAGGAATACGGAACTCTTTTAGCTGTTGGCACAGCGAAGGGACTGCAATTTTTGCCCAAAAGGACCATAATTGCTGGATTCATTCATATTTATAGGTTCGTAGAGGATGGAAGATCTCTTGAACTTCTTCACAAAACTCAGGTTGAAGGTGTTCCTCTTGCTCTATGTCAATTTCAAGGAAGATTACTTGCAGGGATAGGACCTGTGCTGAGGTTGTATGATTTGGGAAAAAGAAGATTGTTAAGAAAATGTGAGAATAAGCTATTCCCCAACACAATTGTCTCCATTCATGCATATCGTGATCGGATTTATGTTGGTGACGTCCAAGAGGTATGTTTCTATTTTATATCTACACCTGTTGAATATCCAGGTATTTGAGTTGAGCATTCTGGCAATGACTTTTTTTTCTCATGACTTCTGGTAGCATTTGGTTGATATCACATCACTTCAATATGTCTGTGTCCTGCTAATTTCCATGTTCTAATTTTACTGATTTGGTTTTTATTACAAAAATTCAGGGGATTGGAATTGTTCTATTTTTGAAAGACTTGACTGAGGCTATTCTGTTGTGAATTTATATTCGTTTAATTTTGCAAATAGACAGCATGCTATTTTCTCTGATTCAATGTGCTGCTGCTCTACATTTGTTCTTTGAATAAAATCTTAAGCTAACTGTGTTCTTTCCCTTCTCTCCAGTCCTTCCATTATTGCAAGTATAGGCGTGATGAAAACCAACTTTACATATTTGCTGATGATTGTGTTCCAAGGTGGCTTACTGCATCATACCACATAGATTTTGACACCATGGCAGGTGCAGACAAGTTTGGAAATATCTATTTTGTGCGGTTGCCACAGGATGTTTCAGATGAGATAGAAGAAGATCCTACTGGTGGGAGGATCAAGTGGGAGCAGGGAAAGCTGAATGGAGCTCCCAATAAGGTGGAAGAAATTGTACAGTTTCACGTTGGTGATGTTGTCACATGCTTGCAAAAGGCTTCTCTTATACCAGGTGGTGGAGAGTGCATTGTATTTGGAACAGTTATGGGAAGTGTTGGGGCATTACATGCCTTTACTTCACGAGATGATGTTGATTTCTTTTCTCATTTGGAGATGCATATGAGGCAGGATCACCCACCTTTGTGTGGAAGAGACCACATGGCATATAGATCTGCCTA
>PYAF01004995.1:7094914-7110655 GCA_007407185.1 Glycine tomentella
CTCTTTCTATTCAGTTATTGGAAAGCATTATTTGCTATCTGTATGATAAGAGCATCTTCCCTGTTATATTTTCATTGCTGTTTTCTGACAAGCGCCTTTTATCTTCTGTCTCTGATAAAATAACCTGGACATATTAGAATGTTCTTTTTGTTTATTGTGTTTTTTAGCCATAGCTTTAAATTTTGATAATTTTCTGAGAGTTCTGCATTATTGTGTAGGATGTTATTGATGGGGATCTATGCGAGCAATACCCAACATTGCCAATGGATTTGCAGAGAAAAATTGCTGATGAATTGGACAGAACCCCTGGAGAGATAATGAAGAAACTTGAGGAAGTGCGAAATAAGATTATTTAAGAAATGGTAGCCTGAGAGGTATGATCCCCTGTTTCTGTTTATTTGTTATTCTACTGTTTTCATTGTAGAAGGACTATAAGCAATACTTGAGATGTAATTTATGTCTAAAAGATTTCATTAATAAATATTACATACCAAGAGATAATATGCATAAATATGGGGAAGGGGAAAATTCTTTGCTTGTCCAATATTTATATGGCCTGATATTTTCAAAGCAGTTGCAAAACATGGTATAAATCAAATGGGTGGTTTACCCTTTTCTCCCCTTTAAGAGTGGATCTGGAATTATAGGGTAGCTAAGGAGAAAGAGAAACCCACATTTCGTAGTTAGTAGTATTTAGTAGATAAGAGGGAAGATGTTCTTTAGATTAAAATCTATGTAGCAGCAAATGCTGCTCTGCTTAAAATTTAAATAAATCATCACTTTTCCACTTAAAACTACTTCCATCTGTTGCTATGTAGGTCCCGAGATGATGACAGTGATAGTTAATCTTGAATAAATTTTTAGTTGCTTTACTGTTATTGGGAATTTTGATTTGATGAATCTTTTATACTGTGTTTTGGTTGTGTGCAGGTCATAGTGGAAATGTGCTTTTCTGGTAGGTCATTTGCCCGCAGTTAGGTCACTACTAACAAAGTGAAGCAAGCTTGTGTATCTCATTCTTACGGGAACGGTGATTTCTTGTCCCATTGTAGCGGGCTGAAGGACCGGACGGTGACTTTGTACTCTATTGAAGTGAAGTGAAACCTATAAGCCTCAGTTGACAATTTATGTTGTAATTACTAATTAGTCGCAATTAACTGTTATCACGCTTTGTGGATGTGATAACATGCTCCATCATCTCTCTATCTACGACTCACCCACTCTGCATCCTGTCTTGTACTCAATTAAATGTTTGATTTAACTTCATTTGAATATTATAGTCTAGAATACCACCGCTTTACTACCATTTTAACGAAACCTAGGTTCTATTTCTACTGATTTATAATAGAGCAGTTTTTCAAAATTTAACACACGTAGTATACCCTATAAAAAATTCAAAATACATCAACATTATGCATGAAAGAGTTGTTTGAGGCTAAATATTTATTTTATTGTTGTTCAAATGTAATGTTAAGTGTCAACCGATTGATGATTCGGGTTTTGGTACTGAATTTGTGGTACCTGCTTTTTCCACGGTTTGTTATTGATTGCGACTAATGTTGAAATGAGTCTCGAAGCAGACTTTTCCTTTTCTGATTAGCTAGTTCTTACAAATCACACTATCTTTTTTAATTTCCATTTTGTTTAAGATCTGGAAAAATAACTGAAAGGTGCACGTCTTGGAATGATTTCTTGCTGATAAGGGTTACGAAAAATTCATGCGATCCCTTATATACCCTGCTTGACCTTAATTGATTAATTTGGTATTCAACCCTGCCCTGTTTGACGCAAACATGAAAAGGGAAAGGCGAGTTCTCGTAGTGACGACTCAAGCAGAGAATGTGCCTTATGTTCGGTCATATGTTATCTGGGAAAATTATAGTATGGCTTCTAAGATTATGATCATGGTCAATCCGTACGTAAAACACAGTCGAGTTTTTTTTTTAAAATATAATAAATTAAAAACCTTGGTTGTGTTGGAGAAATTGACTAGGAATATAAACATGTGGTAGTCTTGAATCATACAACAATTCTCCTATTACACATATTAGGTATAATTAACAAGTCAAATAAGAAATTGAGCCAATAATATAACCAAAGCAGGTGTTCCTTTAGAAATTTATTTCAACTGTACAAGGGCTTTAATGGGCATAGAAAAAAAATACTTTTAAGTTATTTGTTCAGAACTTGGAGAGTAAACGAAATTGGGTTTCGGGACATACACGAGACGAGATTATATAATAACCTTACCCGTCCATGTCGTGCACACTGACTAGGCCTATTTATTGCTTCCACTTGTTTTTCCAAACACCTCCAAGGAAGACAAATTTCTTTGGTGGAGAAAAACAAGTGGCTAGAGATCAGACTTGACCAAATTTTCGTGTTCTTCTTTTAGCTCTCTCTCCAATCTTGTATTTCCATAGTGAGATTTCTGCTCTATCCAACCAATAATATCCGAGAATACAATCTGCAAATTTTCTGGTGGCTCTCCATACAATAGACCGTGCCACATCTTTGGATAAAACTTTAGTGTCTTATCTGAGCTTGCCGCCACATCATATAGTTGTTTGCTAACTGCTTTATCAGTCACTTGATCTTCCTCACCATGTAAAACTATAAAAGGTAGTGATACCTAACCAAAATGGACATGGTTCGGTTCATCATCAGTTTTGCATTAAATTCATGACACTGAGGAAAGGGGAGTATTAGAAAATTAATTTGACAAACCTCATGCAGACTTTGTTCAATTTCTGTACTGACCCTCATAAGCTCGTAGGCTGTTCTCAAACGAGGCTTTCCTTTGTAGCAATAGTGGTTGGCTCTAATCTGCAATACAAGAATACTAGATTTATCTTCTACCACAAATTGTAATCTATGGATCGTACTTTTTAGTTAATTAGTTACTTTAGTGTCTTGTAAGTGCTACTAATTATATAGACACATGAATGATCAATTGTTTCAAATAGTTGATAGTTAAACAAAATGACATTTTTCTTTGTTTTTTTTTAATGTGTAGAAATGGAAAACAAATATTAAGAATTTACCATACCTCATTCATCGTGTTGAACCAATTGAGTTTCACCGATTTGAGTAAACAAGTATGCATAAACTTGAACAAATAAAGTGTAACTATATATCTGTCTCCACGTGTATTTCAAAGTGATCCAGAAGTTCATTTTAATTAGCCATTATTAGTTCTGTGGAATAAAATATGCTCAAATACCTCTTCTCTGACTTCAGGCACTTTAAAGGCGGCATCAATGATATCTGGGGTGGGGACTATTCTCCACGAGGGAATAACTTTGCTGAGTGCACTCAATACACTAATCACCACTGTGTTGGGTCTCATTTCTTCTGCAATCTGCATAACATTTACAAATACTTCAATTACAAAAAATATTATGTATAATAAATTACTTAATAGTAACGGTCTTGAAAATCAATCAAAATATTATTTTTAATTGTTTGACAGAATAAAAAAAAAAAAAATACTAACAATACATGTCATTAAACAATAATTATTTTTCATTAAATTTAGGTAAAAGAGGGGGAAAAACGTTCACTGTGGCAGTTGTATGAACCTAAATAAATCAATTCAGCATCGACAAATAGTAATAACAAATCAGTTTAGAGGGCGCATAAGTATTCTTGATTGGGTTTTACCTAAAAACATATATGAACCAAAAATCAAGAAAAATTATTAGAAATCAAATGCAATATTTAGAAAATTTTCCAGGAATTAAAAACATATTAAAGTCTATTTGTAATTATATTTCATTCAATATATATATATATATATTTTAGAAATTATTGTTTGAATTAATTGATTATAATTATATTGTTTATGTTTAAAAAAGAATTGCTAACAACATACTTTTTATTATTGATTGAAATTAATTAAAATTATAATTTCAATGGATCTAACTTTTTATTTAAGGACTTGATTTTGTAGTTTTTTCTTTATTTTTTTTAGAGAGATAGATAAGTCAGGCAACGTATTCTACATGTGACGCAATACGTGGGGGACGACTATTATAACGGTTTAGCTTAGAAAATTCAACCGATCTAATGGTCAGACGCCTTCGATGTCAAATAGTAGTATCGGTCAAACGGATCCACTGATTTTTTTATGCACTGAATTATTTTGCTTTAACATGTCAACTAACATATAATATATAAAAATAGCTCTGCTTCATATTTAAGCATGACGTAAGATTACGGTTTAAGAACAATTTCTATTTTTAGTATTTTTATTTAAATTATATTGTCAAATAATCATATAAATAAATTTAAATTATTCATTTATCAATAGTTAAAACAAAAACTATATCTATTTCTTGAGATATAATTTCCGATTCTATATTATAGAGAAAAAGTAATGATTGATAATAAAATATTGATGCACACAATTCAATAAAAAAGGATTTTGATGCACCTATCTAGATTGAGTAATACACAACATAAGCACTTCATAAATCGTGACCCACAATAATTTTCTTTTTTGTAACTCTTACGTGATCGTCTCGCAAATAATTTTGTGCACAAAGGGATTGTGATGCCTATAATTTTTTTTATCTTTATGTATATTTTACGTGATTGACTCGCAAACAATTAATATAGAATATCTCCTCATTATTTCAAAAAACAGTGTGTTGTACAACAGACACTTTAGATTGTTAATAATAGTATAATATTGTATTATTATGTTAACAGATAATCACAAGATGTAAATAGACATTTTATATAACATGCTCAAATACATGAATTTGTTTTTGTGGGGAGTAAGTAAAGACATGATGCATAAATTATTATAATTTTTTATAATTATTTTTTATTTTTACTAATAAAAAAAGAATATATTCTCTAAAATCAAAGAGATAAATAAAAGGGAAAAGAAAAAAAAACTATATGTCAATATCTACTTAATTTTCTCAAAAAAAAAAAAAAACTACTTAATTTGATTAGGTCGAAATATGCTGTTACTGAACATCGCGGAACGCACGCACCAATGACCAAACGTGTCTAGCTAACACCTTGGAGTGGCCCAATAAACACGCAGAGCAACCAGTAAACAACACCCAAAAAGGAGCAATAAAAAAGAGTGACGATGCAATATTTTTATTTTCTAATTAAAATAAAAGATTTTAATAACTATGTAAAAAAATTATACTATTAACCTGTTAACTGTCAAAACTCAATAAAGTTATTATATACTTGTGATTGAATAATTATATTAACTTTTTTATATCAATAAAAAAAATTTAAAAGTCATTTCTGATTGATTATGTATAAAAAATTAAATTCAAGAAATAATTAAATATATATAGCAATAAAAAGAAGAGTGTGTAACGTATGAAGCACGTGTGTTATTTTTTATAGAATGAGAACAAAAAAAATTGGAGAAAGGAATGGAACCTTGCACATGGGTGCAACCAAAATTGCCCCATCCCAGTATTGTGGCTTTTTCCTGTGCAAAAGTAGAGCCACGGCTCCTCCCATGGATTCCCCCATCAAGTACCTCATCTTTTTCTTGTTCTCTGCTTTTTCTGCAATTTCAATTCATTTAATTAAAATAATTTATCATATCAAATCAAACATTCACCGATAGACAAATAGGGCACGTCATGCGGTTGGAAAATGTGTCCTTAGTTGCAGGCAACAAAAATTGAAATAAAATAGAGAAAGAAAGAAAGAAGATGCTGACCACAAATTGTGGTGAAATGTTCAGAGCAATCGTCGATTACAAAATCAAAATTCATAACAAGGCCTGGAACCCCTTCTGATTTTCCATGCCCTTCGTAATCAATCCCATACACTGCAAAACCAGCTTTTGCAAGCCTTGTTCCTGTGCCTGTTTCAATATTTCATATTCATGTCAATTATCATCACAATGAAAAATCTATATGACTATATGCAGTTTAATTAATTATGATTGAAAAATGGAAAATTGAAAATGAAGGAATTGAGAGGGTAATAAATTAATTACTGTTCATGGTGATGCTGCATTCCATGGCGTAGCCATGGCACAGGAAGATTAACGCTTTTGGACTTCCATTCGCTGGAAGCCATCGGCATGCAAAAAGCTTCAAGCCTCGAGAATTCCGTATGTATTCCTTCAAAATTGTAAAGAAAAATATGATTATTAATATATATAACCAAGTTAAGATTCTATTAGTTTTTTCTTTTCTTTTCATTGAATTAAGATAAGATATTGATGTTAATTGTTACCTCATCATATTTGATCTCAGCTTCACTCGCCTGCACACCATAACACAAAGGAAAACCAAAACAAAATTAATCACGAATTAAGATGTATGATACTTAGAGAGAGAGAGAGAGAGAGACCATGAAGAATTGTTAACGTTGAACTTTTCTTGTGAGAAGATAGAAAAACAGATTTGTTTGAAGAGTGAAGTGGGAGAGAGATTTTAGTGCATGAGAATTAGGAAATGAAAACACGTAAGTGTGGGGATAAGAATGATATTAGCTTCCTCATTTAATTTATAGACTAACAAGAGACAGAGAAACGCCTGTGTGATTCAATCAAACAACGTTTCTACCTCTAGAGGCTTGGTCCACTCACAAATGCTTCTAATAGCATTGTTCGCGTATTTTGGCAGTTATTACTAATACTTGGTTAATACATAACTAATGATAATTATATACCAAGATTTTGGTTATTTTCTTTTCTTTTCCTTTGAATTTGATTGAATAATATAAGATATTGATGTTGATTGTTACCTCTTCATATTCGATCTCAGCTTCACTCGCCTGCACACGGAAAAGCAAAGGAAAATTAATCACGAATTAGGATGTGATAATGATAATTATAAACACATACAGAGAAAGAGGGAGAGAGAGAGACCATAAAGAAGGCTGTATTTTTGTTGAGAAAGAAAGAGAGAAAACAGAGTGGTTTGATTAGTGAAGTGGGAGAGAGAGGTTTTATTGCATGAAAATTAGAAAATGAAAACACTAAGAGTGGGGATAACAATGACATTAGCTTCTCTTCATTTATATACTAGCGAGCCAGCGAAATAAAGAGAGTGATTCAGTGAAACAACGTTTCTCCCTCTAGGCTTGGTCCACTCACAAATGCTTGTAAGATTGTTCACTTATTGATAATTAATAGTTATTTAATATATAACAATTAACACAATTATTATGTACCATTATTTTGTTGATTATCGGGTTGGAAGAGAACTACGTCGTGGATAACTTGACAGGTTTTAAGAATTGGTTCAATTTTTTAATTCATAGAAGATTTGGTAAACCAAGAAGAAAAAAAAACCCAAAAAAAAGTGGTTGCATAGATTATATATTGTTGATCGACGTGCCTTTTTCTTGACTTGAATCGCTCACGTTTTTGTGTATTGACAATCGCAAGCAACTTGCCGCGTTAGTGTATTCAACTTTTCTTCGCGGGGGCGTTTCTTTTGACTCCTTTGCTACTGTAGGAACTATCAATTAAAGGCCCTCATGAGAGTGGACTTTGAGACACTACTGATTAAATAATTTATCACTTTATTTTTTTTGCAATATGTTATTAGTGAGCTAAACTCCCAATAATTTTGAATTTTTGTTACCTTTTTTGAGAGAAAAAATAATTAAAAATATACTTATATTGCTATTTAGTTATGAATTGAATTAACATATATGATTCATTTGTTAACTTTTATAATAATTTTTTTTAAAATTAAATTTAAACTTTTTAAATTAATTTAGCATGTAATATTTTTTATACCAACATTACATAAAAATTTAACTTTCTTTAATTTGTTCACGTGTGTAAGAAAATATTATTTTTATTTATTTATTTAAAAATTTTAAATAATACTAGTTAATCTAGTTAAAAAATAATTTTATATATTTATCATAAATAAGATAATATAATAATAATTATTATTACTATTATAATAAAGTAAAAAAAATCATTATAAATGTATACATTAATTCGTTACCTTTATATAATTTCCTTTTAAGAGGACAAAAGAAAAAAGAAAAAAAAAATGAAATCAATTAGATTTGTTCCTTTTATGGACATTCTAAATTATAATTGTATTGTAATTAAATATTTTAGTCATATTTCTTAATTTATAGGTTGTCTTTTAGAGGCCAGATAAAAGGAAATGAATGAAATAAAATTCAAATTGTTCCTTTTTTTTGGGTCCATTTTTATATTCTTTTACTTAAAAGTTAAAACCGTGTATGAGATGGAAAAGAATAAGGAAAAGGTAAAAGATAAGTGGCCTACAGAAAAATAAGGTGTTCCGAAAAGAATAGATTTAAAACGACTATCGAAAAAGTGAGAACTATTCTCATTTGTTCCCGTTTATTTTCACATTAATTTCAATGGGTTTTAGTTTTACAGATGAAAACATTTGTCACTACCATCAACTACCCGGTGTTGATGTTAAAAAATAAAAGTGTACACTCTTTAACTAAAACATACTAATTAGCATTTGTCACTAACGAGTATTGGATTAATTGCAATTTATAAAAGAAAAAAACACACACACACACACAACATAGCTTTAATTTTCTTTCCTAAAAAATATTATTTCTTGAAGTAATCCGTAGCCCATGCATTAATTTAAATGGTTCATGTTCTGTTCACACTAGACATGTACATTACAGTCACGGTTTGTAATGAAGTAATGAACCTCCACACGTTGCAATTAAGAAAGAAAAGAAAATCAGCGGCAGCCATCCATGTCAAATGTGTAAAATAACTTTTTGTGCATTTCATTCTTACGCGGATCAGTTTTTTATTTTTTGTACAATTTTTATTATTATTGCGATCAGTATTAAAATTAAATTGATTTTAAGTGTTTTCTAGAAAGATTTTAAGTTATTAACAAACATATCCTTAAATTGTAATATATTAAGAATGTATTTTGATAAGTAATTTAATCCAACACTTATTCAATAAAAAAATAACTTTTAACTTTTTTTCTGCAAATTTATTAAAATAAATAAATAATAAGTCATAAACAATTTTTAAATACAAATAATTTTTAAAGGTTCAATATTCTCTTATTCATTCTTGAAAGTCTAATGAGAAGTAAGAACTTATCAATATATACATGAATGAGAGAAGTATTTGCTGGGTATATATTTATACAAAAGTACATTGTGTAAAAGTATCAAGTGTCACCCAATAAAAAATTTCATATATTATAATTTTTATGATTTTGAATGTTATTTAAAAAGATATTTTAAAAATATTTTTAATTAGTTGACAATGTAAGTATCAGTGTATAAAAAAATCTAAATAAATATAAATAATTAAGGTTTTTTTCAGACAATGTAAATAATTAAGGTTAAAATATAAAGAGTGGGAAAAAAGTGTGACACAAATAATAAAGGTAGATTTCTTTTAATCTCATAATAACTAATTAAACTTAAAGGTGTATAATACTGATAATGAACAAAAGTGTTTAATTAAAAACAATTTGTAGTCTATTAAACCACATATATACATCATTGAAATCAACACTTTCACCATCTAATCTAATAATAATGACAAAGAAAATAACAACATCGTGCCCAGCCGTCCAATGGTCATCTTCCCGTTAAACTATGGGCCTAACCCACAACACAAGTCAAGAGAGAAAAGTCACAATTTGCAATTAGGACAATTGTTGGAAAATGGAAATGACAAGGATAAAATCCAACATTTATATATCTTTTAATTACATCACCACACAAACGAAATTTCGTGTATATCTAACAAATGGCAATAGAGTTTTAATTACATCACGACACAAATGAAATTTCGGGTATATCTAACAAATGACAATGTGTGTGCATTTTAAGTAAAATTACATCATGTTGGTTTAAGTGAAATTATATTTAGATTTTTTGAACCAAATAAATAATGTTGTAATGAGATATCTTGTTAAAAAGGTTTAATATATTAATTCTCTAACAAAGATTGACTTTATACGTATGATAAGATTAAAAGATACATTTGAGAAAGTTATATTGTGTTTAAGTTTTCAGACTTCTAACAGTGGGTTTGGTTTGCAGTTGAGATGTTTCAAATGGTAATTTAATAGAGAAAAGTTACAAAGTATTATTTCTCATTTTTATGCTTTGAAAAATGGAAATGCAAACGGATTCCCAAAAGACACACTAAGTTGCCACATCTCCCATAACCGAGAGTAAATCCAGAAGAAGCAACATGTTAAGGACAGTAGCATCACGGCATCCCAGCTTGTAGTACTTTATATAATTATATTTTAGTTACACTCCAATCACAAACACCACAATGCAAAATATGATCCAGTTTCCCGTCACAGCTATTAAAAACATTTGAATCAGATTTAGAAGACAGCAATTTAGTTGCATACATAAGTCACAAAATTTAAAATATATGATATGATGCCGTTTCGTGTTTCTCGAAGACGTCAAGTTCGTTCTCTAGCTACTGTACTCTTGCTTCTATCCATAAATCACACTATCACATTAAAAAAAAAAAAAAAACATGCTAATTGAAAAACATTTGCGTCTTTTTATTTAAACTTATTGCATAGAAATAATTCTCTATAGTTATTAACTTTTTAAAAGTTATTTCTTATAAAATAAATACTACGTACTAACCAACCAACCCGTATTAAATGTTGCCATGTGTACTTCTTACTTGCATATTGTCATTTAATAATAATAGATTTATATAACTCAACATGTGCCATGTCCAACAAAATCCAAGGAACTGAAACCCATAAAAACAAGGGAAGGAGATCATCACATTTGGTTGACTAAAGCCTGCTTCGTATTTTATTTAATTAGTTTACTTTTCCCAGCCTAAAGCAAGTTTGTAGCCTTAACTATTGATATGAAAAAAGAAAAAGAAAAGAATCTGTAAGTTTAGAAACAGGTTAATGGATCTCAATTTGATTGTTATTTCACGAGCCCCATAGTAAAGGGCTTCGTCAATCAATATCAATTCCTAAACTCAATCCAATCAAAGCTATTGGATCATTTGTATCTAAGGTGCAACTATTGATCCATATAAAATTGTTCTTATCTCTATCAATTAAGAGCAATGACCAAAATGTTCTTTGAGCATTTCAGTTGTACAAAGTTGAAGGTATTTTTTTTTTCATTTTTTGTAAACATATTGAAATTATGATTTCTTTGTATATTTTTGTATAACGGTATCATGATTCCATTTTTTAGTATAACATAGCAATGTTAACATCATAAAAACCAAATACAATGAACGTCAAAATTATCGTCGCGAACAAATGAGACCAAGAACAAAAATATAATATTTGATGAAGTTTATAGAACACGACAAATATGTTTATTGATTTAGACAATTGGACAATGAAGATGTCATCAAAGATATATTATGGACAAATCCAAATTCCATCAAACTACTAAATTAATTTCTAATAGTGTTGATTTGTGATACAACTTACAAGACAAACAATATTGCCTTCTGTTGTTGGAAATTGTTGGTTTCGCTTCAACAAGCATGATTTTCGTTGTTGTCTTTGTTTATTTAAGTTTTGAGAGAACATATAGTTTCGAATGAGCTTTAAGCAAGCTGAAAGGATTGTCTATGAAAGATAACATCTTGCCTTAAGTTATTGTCAGTGATAGGGATCTTGCTTTCATATATGCATTGGAGATTGTGTTTCGTTCTTCAACCAACTTGTTATATGTATTCCACATAACAAATAATGTCAGTGCAAAATGAAAAATCCTCGTGGATAAGGCTGAAGAGTGACAAAATATCATGGATGCCTAAAAACTATTGTTGCAGTCTTTTGATGAAGAACCGTATAATGAACGCTTGAAAAACTTTACAAATCGGTGTGCACGTCATAACGTATTTGTTGACTATGTCCAAAATACATGGCGTCAACTTTTAAGGAGAAGTTTGTACAAGCATGGGTTAATCAAGTGATTCATCTTGGAAACACAACAACAAATAGGTACATAAATTATTTGACATTTTTTTAAAACGTTTCATTTTGTTAAATTAAGATTTTGTTTTTTTACATTTGGTTTGTTTACAGGGTTGAAGGCATACATGCGAGTTCGAAGAGGTTACTTCATGATAGCATGTGAGATTTGTGTAGTTGTTGGGATGCAATGAATAATATGCCTGTCTGCAACATACAATGATTAAGTGCATGTTTGGTTTGGTGTTAGAGAGTTATTTTGAGTTCATAATTGAATTCGGATACATTTTCACATGTTTTATTTTACATTGCAGAACAATTCATAATTGATTATGGGTAAAGCAATTTTGAGTAGCTTCCGAGTTAGATCCAAATTTTTGTACTGAATTTTACTCCTAACTTGATTTTTTTATAAAGCATCCAGACATAAATCACATCACTTCAAAATCAATTTTAACCAAAATCAATTTTGTCAACGCCTATTCAAACACATACTAAGGCTTCATTTCATAAAAGTACAAATGTGGTTTGAGCACAAGTTTAATTTCTCGCTATATAAGAAGTTACATGACTTTGTATCAAGATAAGCACGATACATCTTTTTCCATGAATTGCAACGGATTGACACCGTAGGTAGTGACTATTTTCCTTGTGACTGCACACTTAAAGTTAATCACGGTTTACCATGTGTTGGTGAACTTAAACAATTTATTAGTATATATGGCTCCATTCCTTTGAAGTCCATTTGTAGTTCAAAAGACACGAGTGATTCTTGGGGGGACTTAATCCTGACACATGAGTTGATGCATTGCTAAAGAGATTTTTCACAATTAGATGAGTATGGTAAAATCATCTTAAAGAGTAAAGCCGGTGAACTTGCATTTCTGGATACCACTTCAATGTGTCCCCCTCTAAAGAAAGTTAAACAATGGTGCATCGAAGACTGTGAAATCTACTAAACGTGAACCTTCATGTTGGATCGTTGTCCCGATGAGTTGCAATAATACATTATGAACACTAAAGATGTCATACTGGATGAAAATTGTGATTATAGGGCAATTACATCTTTGTTAGGCCAGGATGAGTAATCTTGGTCTCTCGTTCACCGATATTTGATTTGGAAAGTTCAAACATGACACTTTTTCTATGTTTTATTATTTGGCTCAAAAGAAGACTGGTAAAATTAATAACCTCTTTATATGATGAAAATGACCCAGTACCTGAAGCGAAGTGGATATAATGTTGTATTAGTCCACTTGTCTAGGTTGCATAGTTAGACCTTCTTTTCACTTGGGAGTCCCTGTCAGTTGCATCCTGTCTCATTGCAATTGAATTTGTCAATGGAAATCACTTTCTGTAGGTATACATTATCGACTAAAAATACCATTTACTTTTGTAAGCTAATATTGATTTATTCTCTAACTTTGACTTTTATATGATAATATAACTTTTTTTAAAGAGATAATTGTCCCTTTCCTTTTATTGTACCACGATGGAAAATATATTACACACATGAAACCCGTTCATTACAAAAGTCCCACATGAAACACATTCAAGTTTCAACTTAATAAAATTTCAATCAGCTAGAGAATCTCAATATGTAATAGACCTTTCTAAGGATTAAAATAATTTTAAACATTTAATGTGTATCCAATTAATTTTATGAATGTGTATCTCAATATGTAGTAGACATTTTTATGAAATTTTTATTTAATACATAAGTTTTTTCTTTTTGTGAAACCTATTTGTGTAACCCTTAGGAAAAAAAAATAACGAAATCATGATTCCGTTATGTAATTTTTTTTTTTGTAAAAAAATTAAAACAAAAGTATGATTTTGTTGTACACTATGCAATGAAATCACAATTTCGTTATACATGTCATATTTAGCCCCTTGCACAATGGAATCGTGATTCTGTTATGTTTTTTTGCCCCCCGTAATACAACAAAATTATGATTCCGTTGTATATTATGGGTGAGGGTAAACTTGGATTTTTTGAATGATGGTAGGGGCAAATAACAATCCCCTTATATCTATATTAGGATCTCGATTTAGCGTATCTCCATTAAAAAAATCAAAATAAAAGAATTGAACCATCTTTTGTACTTTTTAACAAGTTTGGTTAAATGTTAATTAATCATGTATTTTATTATAGTTTGAGGATTTAGAATATGATTTCCTATTTAATGCAATTGAATTCCATATTCAAGTTGCAATAGAAAAATAACGGTTGATGTCACAAAGAAAGAAATCATTGTAAAAGTATAAAAAAAAAATCATATACAGTAGTTTATGCTTGGAAAAATTATATAAAAAAACGAAATAAGATGCATAAATAAAAAGAGAGGACACAAAAAGCAATCCCCTTGGCAATTTGACGCTAGAGCCCGATTTAATGAAGTGAGCCTTTTCAACCCAAAGGTGAGATCCTAAATCCAACCTAAGAAAAAAAAAAAAACATTGGCGCTGTTCAAACCTGGCCGAACCGAAACAGCACTATATATAAATTAAAAAAAAACCTAGAACTGAGGTTCGTCCCTCTTATTTAACACTAGGGTTTACAGAGAAGCGAAGAGGCGCAGCCGTAGCAAAAGCTCGTGGAATTGCTAGCAATGGGTAATTTCTGAAACCGTTGTTCTGTGTTCGTTCGTATTGTTGTTGTGAATTGGTGTGAATGAAAGAAAGCATTGTTTGTGTTGTGCAGCGAGGATCAAGGTTTACGAGCTGAGGCAGAAGACGAAGGCTGATCTGCTGAATCAGCTGAAGGACCTGAAGGCGGAGCTTGCCTTGCTTCGTGTTGCTAAGGTCACCGGCGGTGCCCCTAACAAGCTCTCCAAGATGTATTAACCTAATCTAAATAATTCCTTGTTTGTTTTGCCTATGAGGTGTTTGTGTTAATGACTTATTTTGAAATTGGGATTTGCAGAAAGGTGGTGAGATTGAACATTGCCCAGGTTTTGACGGTGATTTCTCAGAAGCAGAAGGCGGCATTGAGGGATGCCTACAAGAATAAGAAATACTTGCCTCTCGATCTCCGCCCTAAGAAGACCAGGGCTATTCGCAGGAGGCTTACTAAGCACCAGGTATTGTTGTTATCATTATTGTCACTACTGTTATTCCTCTTTATTTGAGTGATTTTCTGATTTGGTTTTGTGTAATATGCCTTGAATGTGTCTCATCTTTAATATGCTGCTCCAGAGAAACTTCTATCGGCTATTTATTTAAGTTATCTATCTATTCTGCTAGGACCATTTTGTGTGCTTATTTCTTGTACAAATTCCAATTTAATATTCCACAGTGCCCTTCTGCACTGTTTGCTTAGAGGGAAGGTGAGAGGCCACAAGTACCTTCCATCTAATATTGGGGTTGGTTTTGCATCCTTCCCCTCATTTGAAGCAAATAGTCTTGTATTATTATTCTTTTATCAACAAAAATAGTTTTATATTATTTTAATAATTAGGATATTCATCGGCAGTTTCTAAATACTAAGTTCAGTTATACCCCTAACCTTGTTCCAGGAGTTTAGTTTACCTGGTCCTGTTTGAACAACCTTGGTTAATCTTGTCTTTCTTTGTTAAATTCAATACGATCTTCATAAGGTTCTTATCAATGAAATTTGATGGGATCCGTAGAAGAAACTTGTCTTCCGTTTATCAACAGGTCCAAGTACTTGGATCAACCAACAGTTTGATTCTATCTGAGCTTCTCATTTTCTAAAGTTCACAAAAAAATATTCAATTTGAATTAATTTTTTAGTATAATATAATTCATAACAATTTCTGCATTCCGACCACAAATGTTTGAAATTTCGAGTATAACCCCC
>PYAF01004995.1:7119019-7136529 GCA_007407185.1 Glycine tomentella
AAAAAAAAATATATCTTTGAAAATAACCATCTCTTAAACCATTTAATATCATGGTTGTCTTTTAATTAAATTAAAATTTGTGACAAAGTGATCAATCTAAGTAATGTTATGTTTGGATAATTATTTTTTATATATAGGATTAAATATAGTATTATGTGTGGATATTTTTAATGTTATATTTAGATTACTTAGGAATAAACTTTCAATCGTAGTAATTTTTCTTCTTAATATTTTTTTTTATTGATTTATTAACTTTATACATAAATAAATAAAATGTAAGTCACTTGTGTGAGTTTGATATGAATATATAAATGCCTAACAAATAAAGGGATGAGAATACAGTTACAACTTATACAAATATGACAGATAATTTTTTTAAACACATATAAAGACATATACTGTAGAATCTTATCTAAACCCTACTTGTTATCATCCTAATAATGATATTTGACAATTACTGGTAATATTTAGTTAGATAGCTGAAAATGAAAATCAAGTTAATTAAAATAAAACAAATGAGTACTTAGCAGAAAGACCCACTCTACCTATTTCGGTGGGCCTAACAGCTTAAATTTAATACACCAATAAAAGAAACATCTGTAAGTACTTTTAAATATGTAGTTTCTT
Source organism: Glycine tomentella (assembly GCA_007407185.1). Classification (NCBI taxonomy): domain Eukaryota; kingdom Viridiplantae; phylum Streptophyta; class Magnoliopsida; order Fabales; family Fabaceae; genus Glycine; species Glycine tomentella. The sequence goes on from PYAF01004995.1 coordinate 7,119,647, forward strand.
TTGTACATTTTTATTAATTTGTATTTTTGCAAACACACATATTAGATATTTTTAAAAAATACAATACAAAATCATTCACGAATCATGAGTGTTCATTCATATGCACTATAACTACAAGAAAACGCAAATTAATATCCACTACAATTACAAAAAGGCTAAATAACTTATTTAGTCTTTTTATCTTATTTGTTTCAATTTAATTTTTTATTTTTAAAAAATCTATTTTTATCATTTATGTTTTTAAAAAGGGACAAAAATGGTCCTTCTATGTTAGTGTCACCACGTTGTGTCTTCACCGCCACCACCTACGACGTCCTTACGACCGACCCCACACTCCTTCTACACGTCCTTCATGTTTCACCCTTGGCTCCTTCTTCCCCTCAAAACCCAAGTCCCTTATGCTCGGAACCAGATTTGAAACCCTACCCCTACACCTCCCCAACCTCCCACTTTCCAAATCCATGTACCCCTACTACTGAGAACGAAGATTCATCTCTTTCTTTTCCTCTTATCCCCTTCCCCACTCCAAACCATATGAAGATCTCATCGCTCGTCAACGACGCTGGAAAGACACTGTCCTGTAATCTTGTAGCTCACCGTGGCATCATCGTTGTCTAACCTCCAAATCCTCAACCTTGAAAAGGGACGCATCTGGGAAACCCTAAATTGAAAAGACTCACCAAATCCAGCTCAACCGTCCAAGCCAACCATCTGTGTCAACACAGAAACCTTACAGTCTCTTCATACTTAAATACATCAATCCATGAATTCTTTAAATGCTTACTCCTTGGTAATCTTTCCATATACCTTGTCATGTATAAAGTAAGATACTAAAGATGAAGCGTATTCCCTTCAATTACATATGGAGGAACAAATTTCTTATATCTCAACCCACTTTATCCACACGATGACCCTCAGATATACCAGCTTCGAAAAGACTGGGAGTGCACTATAACTTTTCGTGCATATTCCTTCAAATTCCGCGTATGAATCTGACTTATCCTTCAACGCCTCTTGCAGCGTTTAATCATTCCTCAAGTTTGACATCAATTAGTAGATATATGCCACTGCAAGTGCATGTATTATTAATTAATTGTTGTTATTATATCTAGACAAATGTTATACAAATATTTTTAGGGTTTTTATTGATTAAAGAATTAAAAAAATTAAGATATGTAAAATTATGTTGTTTATCACTTTTTATAGTTTTTTTTTTATATTTTTACAATAAATATTTTCTTGTTTTAGTTTAGTAACTAATATCTTAAAGAGATTGATTAATAAAACCTTTATATATCTAAATCATTAGGTGAAGCTATCTTATAACATTTCAATAATAATGGGTTTAGGTTTATCCTATAGATTTTGTTCGGTAAGCCTTTTGACATTAGTTAGTTGACTAAATTATTTTAATGAAGATAGTACGGACTTAAATAAAGAAGAGAGTAAATACTAAATAGATAACCTGGATCAGAATTAAATGACTTATAATATATAACAACTACTAGTAATTAGAAGTTTGTTGGACGTTGGCGGTTGATTTTATTATCATTGAGTTCATTTACGGCAAAATCATTTTTTCAGGTTTGGTAATGGGTGATTATTTATATTATATGTTCGTTTCAACCGTCATATATAAGTAGAATTTTTATTGAAAAAAAACAAATATCATATTAATTATTAAGGATGCTCTCGTATTGCATGTGTGTGTAAGTATATATTCATTTAATAAAAAACTTAAGATGGAAGCAGCATATACGTCATAACAAAATAATGATTAAATTATAAACAAAGCAATTTAGGCTTGCAATAATTTCTTGAATATTTTTTTTTTAAAATAAAAATCAAGAACCAAAGTTTTGCAATAATTTATTTATATATATATATATATGCCTAGCTAGCTAATTAATCGGTTGACATAACAGAGAAAACTATGTATCTGTGTGTAGATGCATGTGTGTACGCGTTCGGCGCTGCTTGTTTCTTTTTTCTTTCCTCTCAATAATAAATTGACAGTTGGGAAATATATCCATGCAGATATGTCCTTTGAATCCATGCCTTTACGTGTCCCAGTTTTCATGTGGCTCTTGTCCACCTGAATTTTAAATATCACAGTTCATAACTACATTGCAGCCCCAAGATTATGCATGGGTAATGAATTGACTGATGTATAATACAGAATTGACATCTTGATTCAGATATATATAGGTGTGTATTAAAAATATTAGACAGATCGATACTCTCTCTCTCTCTGCGTGTATTCTAAGAAATCATTTTATAAATATTATTCTGTGCATATGTCATCAAATATTTAAAGTTAAATCTGTCTCTATTTTTTAAAAATTAAATTAATAATAAAATAAGTAGCAATACAAAAAATGTCATTAAATTTCATTGTTGATTCGTAAATTTTTAGTAATGAAGTTTTAACAAAATGACGTGCATGTGCGATCAAATTAAAGACAAATTAAGACTTTGAATGAGATAAGCAACAAGTTCTTTTTTTAAGAAAGATAATTAAGCAACAAGTTCTAGTTAACATGAAGTGATAGAAATATTGCATGGAATTCAGAAAAAAAAATATTGCATGCATGGATAAATCTACTGAGAAACGGATGGACTACTCGAGAAAAAAGAGATAGCAACATGCAGCTAATTCGTTGAAATTATGCCTGTGCAAAGTGCAATACAAACAATTAATGTTATCAATTTCAATTGAAAACTATGCTATGGATGTGAAATCGACTTTGTTACAGATATATCATGACATTAATTAATGCTGATATATACTCTCTTTCGCTGGGCCCTGGGCGTGTATAATCTAAAAAACCATTTTATCAATTTTAACAAAATATCGTACATATATATATGTACGTGATCCAATTAAAATATATGTCTCTAATTTTTAGAAATTCATGATGCTATAAAATAACTAGCAGTGAAATTTTAATAAGGAGTAATTTTTTTTGTCATTAAATTTTGTTGCTATTTAGTAACATTATATATATATATATATATATATATAATCCAATTAAAGACAAATTAAGCTCAGAAAGAAATCATAAGCAACAATTTTGAATCGAATTTGCTTTTTTATTTTTTATTTTTAAACCAAGATATTTTCAATCGATAGTTGAACACTAACATCTTTTAAGACGTACATATTATCAAAATAGGTTTTGTGTTTCTCAATAATTTTTTTAATATATATAATCATGAACCAAACTCTGATAATATGTTTAAGAAACTCATCTATCAATGATAAGGAAATTGCTGAATAGTATATCACAGTATGAAAACTTAAACTAACGATTATTCCACGATTTCCCCTCAAATATATTTATTTATTTATTTTTATGTAATTGTTAGCCAATGAAATACATATATTGTATTTCATACTTTTCACACAAAATATATTTTGCATGTGTGGCAACCGTGATTACAATGGGACAGCAAAAGTAGTGTACAACATTACTGATTTTGAAGTTAATATTGCTTCGAAAACACCAAATGCTAGTTTACATCAAAATAAAGAAAGACTCGTATAAATGAATGACAGTGTTGGTATTTAATTAAAGTGATAAATTAAATATATTGAAATAAATTCTTAAATAAATGAGATAAATTGATGAATATCAATGTTGGACTAACTAAGTATAATGGGAGTTTAATGGTCTAATAATAAAAAAAATATTATATATAGAATTATAGTTCTCAATATAGATCAAATCAAGGAATGATTTGATTGAATAAGACTAAAGTTAATAAAAAAAGACTAAAGGTTAAAAGATTAAAAATAAATCATTATTGCAATGAAAATAAATATGTTTTATTTGTTTTATTTATTTAAGATTTCTTGATAATTCCATATGATGTTTATGAAATTTTACATAGTTTTCACCCATAAAGATGTAGGAATAAATTTCCTTTCAATTCTGGTTATTACGGAATATGATGTGATTAAAAAAGATAAATAAAGAGAAATGAAAAATGGTAAATGAGTATTTATTCTGTTAAGATTTTGAATTAGCCAATAGATATTGCATGAGTGTCGTATGTATTAAAATCTACAGGGAAATGAGAAGAGTACTCCGCCGGCTATCTACTGATTGAGAAAGGGATGGAATCAAAGAAAAGGGGATAGCAACATGCAGCTAATTCGTTGAAATTATATGTATGTGCATTTAACATTTTTTGTACATTATAATTGAGCAAACTAGTGACAAGAAATGTTTTGGGGCTGTATTATATGATTTCCCCCCCTTATAAACTGGGGTATTGATGCATATCCATCATCACTATTTACATTTTCTGTCATCATTCATTGCGAATTTGCATTAGTTGAACTTCCTAAATTTTCTGTCTTATATAGATATAGATAGATTACACTAACACTCCAGTTGCCACCAGTATTAATTTTCTAGTTTTGAAGCTACGTTGTGTTCATACTAAATGGTTTCTGTTTTAAATTTATTCAATAAAAATTATTAGACTTTTTTAGGATTGGGAATCTATTTACTAGTGGATTTGACTTTATGGGTTGAATTAATAGTTTCATATTTTTCTTGAACATTAATTATGGATTTAGAAATCACTATGCACTTCATTTATTGTATAAGTTTTCATTTCGTTAAAGTCCAATTGATAGATATGGGGTTTAATAGAGAACAAATGTTAGATATGATAATTAAGTGATTTAATAGAGATGAAAATTTTGAAATTGCCTATATTTTTTTTTTTTTTAACAAATTTTATCTCTAACTTTTATGTTTATGTCAACGGTCACGTTGGAAAAGATAATTTTATAAGATTTAAAAAACATAAAGGATTAAATTCGTAAAAAAAGAAGAAGTTAAGAGTAAAAAACTTAATTATTCTTAAACAAAATATAATATTTTTATCTTCGTGCAAAGGATATGTTTTAATTTTATTTTTATTCAACTATAGTTATTGAAATAATAAAATATAATTTTTATGACAAAAACACCTTAATTATGCTTAATTCCAAGTTTGGCTGTATTTAACTGGTCACGTATACGGGTTATAATAAATATGGGAACTCAAATTGAAACTTATTCAAAATAAAAATAAAATTTTAATTTAAAAAATCAAAAACCAAACTAAACTGATAGTTTTCTTATTTGTTTGGATGATTTTCTCCTCAAATAAATCCATTTGATTGAATTTACAAGTTTTTTTTTTCTCAACATACAAATATGTTTTGTTCTCAATATATACTAGTGTAGTATTAAATTTCAATATATACTAGTTTTGTTTTCTAGTGAGAAGTTGGGAGTTAAATTCCTGACTAATCATATTTGTATTTCTAAAATCAAATAAAATTGAAACATATTATTTTAGTATTATATTTTTTTAAAATGTATATTATTTTCATATGTTTTTTGGTATTATGTATATAAAACTTACTCATTATATGCGACATGGATGGGGTGAAAAAAGGAAAGAAAGGGATGAAGTTTCTCTTGCTTTTGGAATAGCGGGCCCCGACATGAGGTTCGCACGACGGGGCTATTAACTCAGTAGTATGACTTTTGACTTTTCTTATCTGGCGTGATAATAACTCAAACTCAATTTCTATTCTTTTATCTACTTTCTTTTTTCAAACAACTTTTTAATATATATTTGATCTAAAATAAATGAAAATTTAGCTGATTCTTATTACAAAATGTTTAGCACATTAAAATGTTTTGTATATTTTTATTAGTAATTTTTAATATATTTTATTTAAAAGATGAAAAGAAAATATATTGTTTTGAATGGAATAATAAATTAGTAAAAGTTTTAAAAATTGATCCAAACCAAATTAAAAAAAGATTGATTTGATTTGTTTTAAATTTGATAAAAATAAAATTAAAAACAAATTGCAACACATAATTTTTATATTTGATTTAGATGACTTTTTTTTTTCAAAATTCGAACTAAATCCGGTCATTCCTAATAATAAGTTAGACGACTTCTGTAAAAAGAAGAAGTTAGATGACCTTTATTAAGAGAAAATAATAAAAGTAAATCTTAATTAGTATTATAAAGGTTATATAGAGGCTTCACAAAAAAGAGAAGTTTTATAGAGAAAGAACAATAACTAAAATCAAGAACTGATTTTACGAAATATAGAGACGAAAACTTATTTTTTTCCTATATATATTCTTGCATCAGGCATCATTGATTTGATAATGTACGGTTACGTCATGGTCATGGATGATGATAATTTTAATCGCCGAGCTTTACACGATGACTAAGCCATCGAAGGAGACTATTCATAACACATTATTTTAATTTTTTAGAAGCAATATATTTTTAATAGATAAATTATCACTTAGTTTTATTGAATATTTGAGTCTACATTTTGTTTGATGTAATATTAAAAATATTAAAATGTATTTAATATGCAAAATATTTTCAAGAATTAAAGATTATGCTTCTTTCATTTTTTATAAGTATATTTTCATCCTAATTAATAATTTTTTGTCTATTAAACCTGTTTTTTCATTTAAGTATATCCTTAAAAAGATAAATATTTAAAATCAGAATATACATATACATATAATTTAAATAAATTTGTAAAACAATATAAGTAGTTTAAATTAAGGGGACAATTTAAGATTCTTTTTAAAAAATAGCTCGAGTTTACAAATAACTGGAATTTGAGATGAAAAATGAATTAATTAAAAATTTGAAGTAATTGATTTTAAAATTTGAGATTTAAATAATATATATATATGAGCATGAAAAATTAAGTATTTAATAATTTAAATTTTAGTAAACATAATATAAATGTTAAATAATAATGAAACGACTTGTTATAAAAAAGGCATATTAAAATATTTATTCGTATTTAAAAAATAAATACTCAAATGTAGTAATAATAATAATAATAATAATAATAATAATAATAATAATAATAATAGTAATAAGAATAAATAAAACTCTTTCAAACAAGAGTAGGCTGAGTAAACGAGTTTTAATTGTAATTAATATGGTTGAAAACTTTTAAACACAGATATTAATATCAGCTCTTACCTCTCCTTGACGGCAACATCCGAGTCAGGCTCAATTAATATTAATTAAATCAATGATTCTTTAACACACACACACACAAAAAGAACTTAGATCATGGCGGTAGTATTAAGATGATATTGTAGATCATTTATTTTTCTAAAGTTATTTTTAGAGAAATCTGTCATTCATTTGAAATACTTTTCTTAATTTATTTTTAAGAGATAATGTATTATGATATTAAGACGTAATTCGTTTGATTAAATTTGTTCTAATTTTAGCAAGATTTTTTAAAAAAAAGTTTAGGAAATAAATGAAAAAAGGTAAAACCTAAAATGCTTAAGAAAACTTCCAAAGCAGAGCATCGGAGGTTATCAGTTAAACATTGAGCACTCAAAGGAGATTATTAGGTACTAGCTAGGAAGGCTTGAAACACTCTTTTATAGAATTAGGGGTGTTTATTAATAGGTTGGGTCTTATTGGCTTGAAACACTCTTGATCAAGCCAAAAATCTCAATCAAATTAAGTTGATTTAGTTAGTTTTTCTTTGATTAATCAATACTCTCTTTGATCTAAAATATAAGAAAAAATAATTGATTTAATTGTATCAATTTCAATTAATTTTATTCTCAACTTATCCTTTATTAAAATTTAAATTTGGTATAAAAAATAAAATAGAATCATAACTTAGTATAAAAAAAATCATTGAAACTAAAACTTTGATTAAATAAAAATATTTTAATCATAATAATATTAAATAAGATAAAATTAATTGAATTTTTCCTTCTTATATTTGAGGTAAAAAAAAAAAAAAAATCCAACCTTCGTTTATAAAGGTGTATACAAATATTGAGAACGACTTTTTTTTGTCAGATTTAGGGTCATGTCCACTTCTCTCTATGGAGTCTTTTTTTCCCGAGAATTTAATGTTTGCATCATGAAACAAAAAAAAAATTGCTTTTATTTAACTAATTAGTTATGTTGTCTTCCTAAGAAAATCTCAAATCAATCAGTAGTTGTTGACTGATTCATAATGAAATTCAGCACATGTTGATTAATTACAAAGAGGTTGAATTATATTTGAGCTAAGTAAATTTGTTTTTATGAATGATGATAATGCTAATTAATTACATAAATATTCTTATAATATATGCTAACTAAGTATTGTTTTTAATTGAATATTTTTAATAATATTATATATATGTGAAATTTGTTAATCTACACCACATTAATTAAAAAAATAAGAATATATATTAACAAATTTTAACATTTGTTAATGTATACTTTTCTTTAGCATGAAGGTGTTATTAAGTTATATCATTTTATATTTTAAGTTATAGTTTATTAATGTATTTATATGAAAAAATAACGGTTTATATGTTAAAAAATCTATCTATATATATTATTGAGTGATGATGTGAAAAAAAATTATGCTGACAATGTGATAGGATAGCCGACACAATAGGATAGAATAGGACATGATTATCAATTGGAATTTTGAGTGATAAAAGTAGACAGTTTTATACGGAGTATTCTTTTCTTCTTTAGCATTAATACATTATAGAAACTTTTCCTAAATCCTAAATTGGGATCTTAGATTACTTCTTGATAGATTTTATATTGTTATGTATGATTGAAGATCTATTAAGATTCGTAATATTTTTTTCTTTATTGGTAGATCCCAAATTGAGATGATTATAATTTTAATGGGTTTCATATGAATCCTATTTTTAAATATTTAAAATTAAATTAAATTAATTAAGTAATTAATTTTAATTAATAAAGTATGAAAAAATATATGAATATTAATAAAATATATAATTAATTTTAAATAATTAACTTTAACTTTTTATTTTATTTTTTTTTTCATCCTGTCACATAATTTTTTTTTTTTTTAAAATTCCGTGTAGAACTTCAGGGTTCTTGGGAAAGAACCGGATCTCTACATGAAGATTTACTTTCTTTCTTTAATGGTGGATATGAGAAAAGAGAGAGTTGAAAATCCCTCTCAAAGATCCCACTATAGTTGCTCTTATTCAATTTGTTTGAGAGCATCCATTCAAATTGACAGTTGTATAAATGTGATCTATTTCATTTTGATTATTTTTACTATTATAACAATAGTACTCTTTGCTATTTCTTTGGGTTATCATCCTATAAGCATATATGTTTTCAAGTTTTACTTTGAATTAATTAAAGTTGTTTTCTGTTTTCAAAGAAAAATATTACATACGCATTATATTAAACATATTTCTGATGCTAAAAGTATGAATTTAATTTATATTAGTAAGCCCACTACTACAACAAAAGCCTACGACGACGGTTATTTAGATCATACGATGACGGTTGTAAAATCGTGTTGTTGCACGTGTCGTTAAAAATGAAAACTTTCAACGACGGTTCTAAATAATCATTCTTGTTTCTTTATAATATTTTTTATTTAACACCTACGAAGACAATTATTTGGAAAAAAATCGTCATAATATGTCAACATATAAGGACGATTTTTCCTAAATAATATAAATAAAATAAATGTAAAAAGTAGTAACTATTTTCATTGTTAATAATAAATATTTTATTTTAAATTTCAAATCAAATTCAAACTAAAATACATTTATACTACGATGATCTTAAAATTCAATTTTAAAAAAATCATATAGTGTGTCAAGATTCATGTCTACATTTTAAATCAGATTTCAATTAGAAATTAATTAACATTAAAAAAAGTATAGCTTTTAAAAGGATTAAAAAAAATTAGATGTTCAATGCCTCAATCTATAAAAAAAAGTCACATAACTCAATAAGAAAAAAATAACTTCTATTTTTTAGGCAAAATGATAGCATTATTCATGAAATACAATTGGGCATAAGATGTGGAAAAAACATTACTTCTAAATAATAAATTTATTAAACGATGAGTCAAAACAATACTGTTATACGATAATACGGCTTAGAGTAACAATGCATCAAAATTTAATTCTAAAATTATTTTTACATTCGTCTTTAATTTCTTTCTATTTATTAAATGCATGGAACTTAGAAGGAAAAAAAAAAAAAGATGAAAGGAATAATAAGGAGCGTGGTGTATAGAAGGAGGAGGGATGCTAGCCTGCGTTAAAAGGCATAAAGGTGTTAAAAAGCATAAATGTATTAGGTAGATGATATTTTTTGCTTTCAATTCTTTTTGGTATTTTAGATGTCATGCACAAGTCATATTAATATGATATATACTCATTATTCACAAATCCATTAAAACTAAATATTTCAATAAAGGGTTTCGTTAATTATATAAATTATTGATTAAGAAACTAAAAAAATTTATTTATTGTGTAAATCATAAAAAAGTAGAAAAATTATAAAAATATAATTTTTTATCTTTCAATAAAAATATTTATACTTTAAATTTCATATTCAATACATACACGTGTTTAATATTTGACTTAAATAAAATAACTGCAGAAACGTGACCTGATTCATATATATACATATATGATCTTAAAATTAAAGTTTAAGATGAGATCAATTGCCGAAACATTAGAGTTAGCAAATTAAACATTGAGAGTAATTAATTAAGCCAATGCTTTAGGTTGAAAATATTGAATGTATGCAAATGTACCACGTAAGGTACCACCATATACATCTAGCTAGTGGAACTTAATTAACCTATGCTATGCATATGAAGGCTAGTTAATCTAGAGACCGTAACCGTAACTTGCGAGTCATTAAAGTTTCTCAACTCCAATGGCCGATGTTAGTTGAGTTCTGAATCTAAACTAAACTGGCTGTAAAGATGATCGATGAATGAAAGTTGGCAAATTGAGTTCTAGCTAGCTTGAATGGCTAGCTGGTTGGTCCACAAGGAATTAATAACTTAGACCTACTCCAACGAGAATCCTGTTTATGTAGCAAAAATAATAACTGGCCGAAAAAGGGTTGGAAACTTCTCAGTGTCAATTGATGAATGAAAAGTAAATAGAAAAGACCAGAGATCGCCACAACAACTCACACACTAATATTTATTTGCCCAAAGTAATGAACTAATCTTTCATTTTTAAGAATGAGAGAGAGGGCACTCACTATTCACAGTCAATTTCGACTGGTTAAGAGTTGTCTGTAGGGCACACCCACACCCTCCTCACGCAACTTGTAAAATTGTGAGTGACGTACAACTTTCATATTACACACAAACACATGACACTTGGTGTGTGTATACATATATATATATATATATATATATATTTGCACTTGAAGCAATCACAATTACAAATATATATCCCTATTCTTCTCTTCTCATATTACCCTTCTTTCTTATAGCGATGGATCTTTTGTTCTTATGCCTCCTTCCCTTTTTATTGTACTCTTTCTTTACCTTCTACAAGTTGATTATTCTTCAACGTAGATCAGGACAAGCATGCTGCATGTTGGCCTACGAGTGCTTTATGCCCCCAGAAGACACGAAACTCGACACGAACTCCGCGGCAAAAATCGTGCTACGAAACCGAAAGCTTAGGTTGGAGGAGTTAAGGTTCCTCCTGAAAACCATCGTGAGTTCTGGAATTGGGGAGAACACTTACTGCCCCAGAACCGTTCTGGAAGGGAGAGAAGAGTGTCCAACTCTGAAGGACACGTACGAGGAGATAGACGAGATCATGTTCGACACACTGGACAACCTCTTCAAGAAGACAGGAATTCGTCCCTCGGAAGTAGACATCCTTGTGGTGAACGTGTCCTTGTTCTCCCCAGCACCTTCTCTCACAGCACGCATTATAAACAGGTACAAGATGAGGGAGAACATCAAGGCCTTCAACCTTGCGGGAATGGGGTGCAGTGCGAGCGTTGTTGCTATCGATGTCGTGCAACAGCTTTTCAAGACTTACGAGAACTCCATTGGGATTGTTGTGAGCACTGAGGATCTCGGTGCGCATTGGTACTGCGGAAGGGACAAGAAAATGATGCTTTCTAACTGTCTCTTTCGCTCTGGTGGCTGCTCCATGATGTTTACGAACAAGGCTTCTCTCAAGAGCCGTGCGATATTGAAACTGAAGCACATGGAGAGGACTCAGTATGGTGCTGATGATGAGGCTTACAACTGCTGCATACAGATGGAGGATGAGTTAGGGTATTCAGGTTTTCTCCTCACCAAGAGTCTTGTCAAGAGTGCTGCTCAAGCCTTGACGGTGAATCTTCAAGCGATGGCGCCAAAGATTCTGCCACTGTGGGAAATGGTGAGGTTCTTTTTTGCATCTGTATGGTATAGTGGGATGAAGAAGAGGGAGCTGCTACCCTTTGTCACTGGGATGGTTCTTGGAAAGGGTAATAAGAGGAAGACAAAGTTGAATGTGTTAGGAGGGGGTTTGAATTTCAAAACTGGGATAGAGCACTTTTGTGTGCACCCTGGTGGGAGGGCAGTTATTGATGGGGTTGGTAAGGGTTTAAGGCTCAATGAATATGACCTTGAGCCTGCAAGGATGGCACTTCACCGTTGGGGTAACACTTCTGCTGGTGGACTTTGGTATGTTTTGGGGTACATGGAGGCCAAGAAGAGGCTCAAGAAGGGTGATAGGATCCTCATGATTAGTCTTGGAGCTGGGTTCAAGTGCAACAACTGTGTTTGGGAGGTCATGAGGGACTTGTCTGATACTAATGTGTGGAAGGACTGCATAGAAACTTACCCTCCAGACACACTAAACAACCCTTTCAAGGAAAAGTATGATTGGATCAATGATGAATATCTTAGCTTTGTGAGGTTGGATTTTAGCAGGATGGTCCTTTAGGAGGGGTACAGGGAAGGGTGGGGGGTAGGGGCATAATTCATTAAAATAAGAAGAGAAAAGGAAAGAATATAAACTCTAGATTAAACTATACAGGTTATTTAAATTAGGAAGATGTGGATGTCATCATGCTAATTTCCTGCAGCTTTTTAAATATTTGTTCTCGTTCATGTTTAAACACAGTTCTATATATTTGGTCAGAGGAGGAAAAACAAGTGTAGAGTTGATTTGTTGAGAAAGCTAGCTACTTCAAAATCATGTAATATTGTGCTATTGGTGAAATAAAGTTTCATGTCATTAATGTGGGTGTGATATTGTTCTCAACTGGGGTTGCTGACTTGCTTATAGAACCTAAATTTCTGCATGGCTGTCGCTTAATTACTGTGCCATATTTCCAATGAGTTTCTTTCTTTATTTTTTTTTTGGTTGGTGGTGTTAACTATTCCGTCGGCCCCTGGTAATTATAATAAGAATGCAGAATTTTTTTATAAGATTATTTTTTAATTTATAGTTGTATTAATTTTTTTATATTTTTTTGATTATTTTTTTCTTATACATCTTTATTTATTTTTTAAAAAATATTAATGAAAATAATTAAGTGAATAAAAAGATAAGAAAAAATAATTTTAAAATGATAATATAAATAATTAACAAATTTAATATAATTCAATATTTTTTTTAAGAAACGTAAATTAACTGAGTTAGTAAGTAGTACTACTCTTAGGGTGTGTACTTTCTTGTTTGGAACTCTAAAATCATGGTTTGAGTATATCTTTACCCTTACTTTAAGGAAACAAACAAAATGATTAAATAAGAAATTAATGAGCTAGTTTTCTGTCACGTTTATTATCGAGTAAGAGAAAGGGAAAATGATTTTTTAACATTTTTTTAAACGCCTAACACTAACACCCATCACTATAGAAAATTGATTCATATTGATCGACACCAACGGTGCAAATATAAATGATTGATAGTAGTATAATATAACAAGAAAAAAGAGATAAGAAGCGTCAAGTTCCTACGTGCAAGACTACTGTTTAGAATGTAAATTAAACAAAAGCAGCAGTCCATATATGCATTATTGTTTAGACATTTTTAAATTGTTATTGACTTATTTCATTCTGCTCCATACCCAATTATTGAATTGAGAACAATCAACCATCAGATATCTTTTGTATTTTAGTTTTGGCGCTGTTTGAAACACGAAACAAGGAGGCTTTGCATGCAAATGCAAATAATGGCTCATTATATATACTAGCACGATGTGCAGAGTGCATTCGAACTCCCTCATTTACTGCCTTACCAGAAGATGGTAGAAGCATTAATTCGTTCCGTCCTTATTATTATTACCCACTAGCCAGAAAGAAATTATTGAATTAATATTTTGTGTGGCTCAGCAGGGTAAAACAAACCAAACCAAACCACCAGTCAAGAAGATTGCATGACCCTTCTGGCACATTTATTGCTCTGTACACCTTTCTCTTTCCTCTTGATTTATCCAGGGAAATTAAAGGACCTTACTCTAGATCATTGTATTATTGACACATGGGTTCCATAGAACGACCATTTGAGCATATAAAGTTTGAATCTTATTAGAACTTCACATGTGCATGACTTGCAATGGAGGAACACTGATGGACAATATAATAATGGATAAGGTGCTACACTGCTTCATGTATTGCTTTGCGTACGTAATTAAAAGAAAAACAGCTATGGGTATAATTTGGTCATTGAGTTGGTTCGCAGGGACTATGTGGGGTGGACAGTGATCGATCTCGTGTAGAATTTGTGGGGGCTCCGATCTATTGGATCGTATGGGAGACTTTCAATTTTACTACCGTACGTTGCCCACTTTAATGCGTTTTGAATAGATTAACTAATCGTTGTGATTAGACTCCAATATTGCCATTGGTGCTCATTGGTCATGATTAAATTCTTTGATGCGAGTTAGCTATATAGCGTGTTTGGATATCCTGTTGATGTAACCCAAACGGACGTTTAAGTTAATCCACCGTATGCGAGTTAGCTATATTGCGTGTTTGGAATGTTTAGAAACCAATGAATCACACACTTAATTTCAAATAGTAAACTAGGACTGGGTATTTAAAGAAGACATTGCAGTACTTAGGTCGATGATGAAAGGACAAACGAGGGAATCTATGATGCAATGCTTGTGGCATATGTGAAAATGTTGGTCATTGTCTTTTAAGGTCATTCCTGATTGTCTTTATCCTTATTTGATGAGACAATTCTTAGTGCAAGACATG
Source organism: Glycine tomentella (assembly GCA_007407185.1). Classification (NCBI taxonomy): domain Eukaryota; kingdom Viridiplantae; phylum Streptophyta; class Magnoliopsida; order Fabales; family Fabaceae; genus Glycine; species Glycine tomentella. The sequence goes on from PYAF01004995.1 coordinate 7,134,702, forward strand.
TGTTATGGTACAAACACTTCCAGATCGATTCTCAAGTACGTACGCGTTCGTGGCATTCGACCAAGAAATCAGACCACCAAATTTAAGCCCATGAATATGTTGGATCAAGTCCAACAATAAATTTTAAATTTCCTAAAACATGTATACACTATGAGAACTATATAGGAAAGAAAATTACGTATGCACTTATAAAAAGCATAATTAAAGTATAAATTGTTATATATAAGCGTAGGGTGGGTATATGTTGATATGGATGAAAATGATTATTTTTCACATTAAAAATCTCATGCCTATTACAATGTTTAACTAATTCAATTCTTTTTACTAAAGTTAATTATAAATAAACTAAAACAATAATTATTTAACAAAACTTGATTTATAATTAAATTAATAATTCTACTAATCACAATCATTAGTTAATAATCTAATAAATGGACCAAATTGTCAATTTAATTTGTAAAACTAGGAAGACAAGATGTTACAATTAAAAATCATGAAAACAAAAATTGTAAATTTGAAAAACTAAAGGACTAAAATTTTAAGTTAACCAATTTTATATAGATTAAAAATATATTTAAGTTTAAATTAAAAATGAGGATGAAAAAATTACTTTTCAATTTTAAACTAACTCAAGACTCAAGTACCCAACCCACTCAAGGCTTACCAAACTCAAACCCAACAACATGCCAATGACACAATGACACCATTTGAATCTTGCACCTCCCAACTTATATCCTATCCTCCCATTTAATGTGTGTGAATTCTAGAAAAACTATTCCGGAAGGTAAAAATTACCTTATGGAATGACCATTCTATAATAAGGTGATACAAAATTATTATGAATGGTCATTCTGGAAGTTAATGTTTACCTTCTGAAATAACTATTATGGAATAGAAATAGGTGTTTCAAAACTATTCTAGAAGATAAAATTTATCTTTTGTTATGACGATTCTAGAATAAAGTGCTCAAAAAGTATTCCGAAATGACCTTTCTACAAGCCAAAAATTCACTTCCGAAATGGTTGTTCTACAACATATGCCCCTCCCCACACTAGAAACCCGACGCATAAAGGAAGGAAGGGGGAAGGTAGTGGTGTGACGTTGTGAGGAGGGTGCAGAGGTTGGTGCGGAGGAGGACGAGGTCGTTGTTGTCACGGGTGAAGGAGGAGCCATCATGACGTGAGTATTCTTGTGAGGAAGGTGTCATCAATGGTGTTAAGATGGCGATTAGTTTGAGAGAGGTGTTAAGGTATTTTAGTCTTTTTAAACATTTATGAGAGGTGTAAGATACAATATAGGAGGTATAGGGTTCAAATTTCGCTAGTGACAAACAGTAATATACTTGGGCCTATAGAGAAAGAAAAGAAGAAAGCTTTGGTTGTTTTCTACTTTTCTTTAACAAATTCGGAGTAGGGTGTTTTTTCTTGCATCTCGTAAAATTTGTTCAACACCCTCTTTCACTCTAGAAAGAGAATATGCTCACAATAAATTATTTGGTTATTCGTTAATTTTTTTTATCATAGCTTTTAGTTTCTATAATTTTTTATTTTTAGTCGTTTATTTATTTTTATTACTTAAAATTAATCTCAAATATAAAATAAATAAGGGGTTAAAGATAGAAAAAATAAGAACTAATTTTGATAAAATAAAAAAAGAACTAAAAATGGACAATTTCTTTAGAAAGACTAAAAATACCAACGAAAAATTAATGAAAGACTAAAAAATGTCAAAAAAAATTTGAAGGACTAAAAATTTGAATCTAAAAAATTTGAGGGACTAAAAACTTAATTAACCTAAGAAAATATCATTAATAAGAGATAATTCTACT
>PYAF01004995.1:7150980-7168143 GCA_007407185.1 Glycine tomentella
CTCTCTTTGGCTACAAAGTTGTCAAACATCTGATAACTTAAAGAAATCAAAATTGAACCACCTGAAAAAGCTGTTTGTCACTTTGTCTGCACTGAAGGTTTTCTTTATATTTCAAGTGTGATTATTTTAACGTACTCGTTTACGTACGAAGTTCACTTCCTCCTAACTCTTTTTTTTCTCTCTTTATCTTTTCTTTCTCAGTTCCTCTTACAAGCTTTTTGCAATATTATAGAATAAGCTTACTTCAATGATCAAGAAATTTTCTTGATAGAGGAGTTAAAGGCATATAAATGTCTTGTAGTTTCCAAGGGACGAAGACAGGTGGGCTTCTACAATCATGATGATTATTACCCTCGATCTTTGATAATTAGAAGGGACCTAATTAAAATACATGTATTTTAAAAGACATTTATTTATTCAAAAAAATTTGGCGTATTGCAATCACATTTATTTATCCTTTAAATAAAGCTCACTAAATTAATGGCAAATTAGATGATCAAACTTGACAGGTAGGCAATTACAATTCATTGGCAACTGACATGAAAAAATTGGTGTTCTTTATTTCTTGCCATCATTTGAACACGAAACTGAAATTAATATTCTTTGACATTTAGCCTTGGATTGCATTAGTAGATAGCTCCAACTTTCTCATTTGTTTTCTAAATTGAATTTTTCTGTTTCTGAAGATCTTGTAATGTGCCTGTTCTCGATTTAATACTTGTACACATTATTATGCTTTCCACTTCAACAATTGGGTTCTGATGTCCACATTACTCTAACACTCATTATGTTTGTACTGTGCCTGCACTAATAATTTCTTTCTCATGATTGATAAAAGGAATTATAGAAAACAGAATCAAATTATTAGTATCAAGTATCTGACATTTATTGTGCGTGTTGCATTGTCACCATTCTAGTTGACAGCATTTAGAAGCAATGAGATTTCTATAGAAGTTATACTTTTAATCTACTCTTCTCTTCACTGTTCCTTATATTTTAAGATCCGTGAGAAAATGCTTGATATATACATATTTATGCCTATCATAGTACAATAATTTATTGTAACAGTTGATTTGCAACAAGAAGAAAAACCAAAACAGTTTTTAAGTTGAAAGAGTTGAAAATTAATAAAAAAAAAATGAATTTTTCAGTGTTTTGGTTAATCACCAATTGATTCTTGAAATATTGGCGGAAAGGTTTTGGCTTGGAAAGTGGATAGTACAATGTTGGATTTTTATTTTCCAATAATTTATTGTAACAGTTGATTTGAAACGAGAAAAACCAAAACAGTTTTTAAGTTGAAAGAGTTGAAAATGTCCAAAAAAAGAAGAAATTTTCAGTGTTTAGGTTAATCACCAATTGATTCTTGAAAAATAGGAGGAAAGGTTTTGGCTTGGAAAGTGGATAGTACAATGTTGGATTTTTATTTTCAGAAGAATGTCATTTTCTACTCATCATAATTTGGACAAGGACCAGAAGCTAATATCTTTTGTGGGAAAAATTCCACCAGATTTTGGTGCTTTGGTCTAAATATCAATGACAAGTTGACAACCATGAGTGTTTCTAAAATTAGTACTGGTGAATTAAGCTATTTTTCACCGAAGTTACTTTTGATGGAAAGACAATGTGTGAAGAATACAACAAATACAAAGTTACTTCTGGTCTAAATCTCAATGATCCTCACAAACTGAGGTTCTAGATGCAGACATTGAGTAGATTCCTACTTCACTTGCAGTCTTCTTTGAAGAGAACATTTGCTGAGACTTCTTGCAGTGTGCAATTGCTCCCTGGATTGAATTTTCTATCTCTGAATTTGCACTGCTGCACCTTTTCAATAGCTGCCGTGCTTGGCATCCATATGATTTGTTTGAAAATGAAAATGAAGTTGAGCCAGATATAGATGAAGTTGATGATGACTTGTTCCCCGAAAGCAGTTTGATGCCAACCGAGAATGATCTTCTGTGCTGGTTACTTCCATCCTCACTTGTCTTTTCTTTGTAGCTTCTCATGACAGAATTGGAGGGCTGATATCTGTCCCTATGAATTTGGCCATACGGATTTTTCTTTGCCACTTGCACATGCTTGTTTAAATTTTCCCTGGCTTTGGAAACTGATCCTTCATCCGCAACTTTTGTTGAGGTTGCATAGGTTTCGTATGAGCAACCAGATTTTCCAAACCAAGACTTGAGATAAGCCCTTGAAGCCTTCAACTTTGAACCTAGTGAAGACTGCTTCAGTTTCTTGGTCCATGACTTCTTCTGGTTTTCAGTAACAAATCCACTTGTATCTGTTGGGTAGTCAAAGTTGTAATACTCTTCAGGGTTTATTTCCCTACTTACTTGACAAGAATCAGATGGAGAGATGTTGCAGGATTCAAATGGGGTGCCTGCAGTAGGTGTTGTGTAGGTAGTGGCTAGAGGAGTGCTATAGAACTCTTCAAAGATATCATTTTCCTTGTCAAAAGGAGAGGGGGAGTTTTGAAGGAGTTTTTCAACCATTTGTAACCGAGGAGGAAGGTGAAGAGGGAGGAGCTTTCCTTTGTAGAAAAGCTCATCAGCTGGTGAGGTTGTTGTTTCTTTCTCTTGAACAATAGAGGACATCTGGAACTCAAATTCTCTAGGCTGTGGATGAGACTGAGAATGGCAGAAGAAGTTGGTGTATGAGTTGACTTCCATATCAATGTAATCATCTTCTGCAGGGTCACATGCAAAGAATGTAGTAGCCATTTCAGCCTCTCAGGTACACAAGCTCAGGTATTTTGGACTTCTTCCTATGAGGGGATAACAACTGCTAATGGTACTTGAGCTTTTATCATGGAAAAATGAAGAGTAGTACTAGTACTGCTTTTGAAAGTGCATAAAATGATATATTCAAAAAGCAGTATCCTGGAATTAGTGGTATTCTAATCTTATTGCGTTTTTATTTTTTATTTCATGTTTTTTTTTAGTCTTGTCATTATTGAAGGAGTTTATCTGCAAGCATCCAAATGTAAAATTAAAATCTGGTTGATTTTGTTATGGGGGAAAGCACTGACCCACCCAACATAAACTTTGTGACTTATTTCTCATTGGGATTGCTACTTTTATAATTTTTTTGCTGCTAATGGTAACTAGCATGACACGATTTTCATTATTTTGTTTCCTCAAGGAACTAATAATTCAGAGAAATTGACCAAAAACTGCAGTGTGTCTCACTGTGGCTCAGATAGTAGTCAGGTTAGTTACTTGCTTAGTGCAGTTGGCATAATGAAGTCTTGTACAATGGCTAGCTAGAACCAAGATATTACATGATGATTGTAGCCATTGATTTGATTACAATGGGGGTGGTCGAACCTTAAAAGAAAGCAAACATCTTAAATCAAAAACCTTCATTTAATAGTGAACTACAACTTTCTGTATTTGTTATTTCAAGCAGAAGGGGATGGATGGTTGAATGATATTTATATTTAACTTGTCAATTGCTTATAAATTGGTGACTAAAACTGAAAGAAGAGTACAATACAACACAGGAATCTCCTTGTAGTAACTAACTACAGTATTTGTCCTTGAGGAATAGACTCACAACTTAACGGTACCTTTTGTTTCTTTGGAAAAACTAGTCTATGAATTTAAGAGCCTTTTTAGGAATCTTGTGTAACACAACAATTTTCCATGCAAGCAAATTGGGTTTCTGAACAAGATATGTCTCACGGCATGCACTTTGGCATTCATATTAGTACTTATGATTGTGCTGTGCACCAAAATGAATATATGATTAGGAACGTGGTACACATGATTAAGTAACAGTTGAGGTTACATTCTTCCACTTTCAACTGGATTACTTCCCTGCCTTTGTTTCAACGCACTTTAGTATAATTTGCACACGGGAAAAGCACTGACAAACCTTTGGGTGTACACGGATGCAAAACATGGGCATCTTTTCCATTCATTTCTAATTATTCTTGTCTTCTTTGTTTATGGCTAACTAAGCCACTTTTGTGTATATTAATTTTCATATAGTAAATGCAGAGAGAGAACAAGAATGACCCGACAAGGAATGGTGGGAGAAGAGACTGAGGCCGGAATGCCTGCAAAGCTCGAGAGTTTGTTTGTCACACTTTTGGGTTTACCATCCCTTTCCTTTTTCCATTTTTTAAGTCACAAACAAAACATTAAGGTCCAAACTTTTCCTCTTTTTTCCCCCAATGTGCATTTTGTTTGAGATTATTATTTGCAAACACCACAAAATATGGTTGGTTCTTTCTGTCGATGAAGGTCCTAGCTATGCTAATGGCCACTTTACTTTCATACCCAATTTGTCGCCAAGTTAGGTTGTCAATTAATTATTTTATTTTATTTTCTGCAACCTACTTAGTTTATAATATAATGTCGAGATTCATTAAACTGCATCCCTGCCAATCAAGACTAATAATAAACTTGGTGCATTTGTCCGACATGTATACTAGATTCATGAATCGTTTCTACGAATCATATTAACAAGATTAATAGCGGCCACAGGTAAACAAATTTCAGCAATACCAGGTGACGTGTATCACATTGCATTCGTAGGAATCACATTTCTGAAAATATTATAATCATGAATGTTATTCTTTAATATATTTAAAAATGCCTTTGGTTAGCTTTTAAGATTTTTAGGATTTTTTTAAAATTTTAAAATTATAGAAATGAAAAATTAAAATTAAAATTAAAGTTACAGTGAGGTTAGAAAATAACTATCCACATTCCCACCTTTTAACAAAAATAAGAATACATTAAAACATGATGTTATTACTTTTTTGTAAATAAAAGTAGTTTTTAGAATAAACTTTTAATCCACGGAGCAAACACGTTATAAGAGATAAAGAACTATCGAAAAGAATTAAACTTTGTTGCAATAAGAGAATGAACATTTTAGTAAGTCTGACATAAAGATAAAATACTCCTAAAACTAGAGGTTATATTTTTTATATTTATTGTCTTACTTTTATAAAAAAATTATAATGATATAATAAAAAAAATTTAAATATTATAATAAAAAGTTTCAACATTTTAGTTATATCTATCTATATTTATAAACAACACATTTTCTCTGCTCTTTGACTTTTATCTCTATCTATCTATATCTATACATACATACATATATATATATATATATATATATAAACAACACATTTTCTCTACTCTTCTTTGACTTTTATCTGTATTTATTTCGTTTTTTTTTTCCTTTCTATTTCCACTCTATAAACATACCATAAATAAATACAGATGACACTAGAAATCAGTAATTACGTTCCCATCTACGCACGCCAATATCATCCGGTGTTTAAAATTCTAACCATACTGATCATTTCAAATCATTTGATGACTGGGCTGCAAGTTGCAAACTCGTTAATTTACAGAAGAATAAAGAAATTATGCTCGGTAATGTTTACAAATTCAAAGGAATCTGATCCAAATTATAGCTTCATTAACAGCCGACCTTTGGCTTACAAATTTATATGATACTTGCACTTCATCATAAAAATACAACAGCAAGCATTACTCAGAAATAAGATTAAACCTAACTACTTGCTCAATTCTCTTTCAAGCTCGTCAAATTCCCAGTCGCCAATTTCCTCAGTTGAATAATCCTGACTAACCTTCCCAAACTCAGATTCCAGCTTAGCTAATTCAGCTTCATGATCCAATATTTGGTCTGTCTTAACTGAAGGTGATTTTGGCTGCTCATCCGTTTCTGGCTTTGAAAGCTCGGCACCTTGAGTTGGAGCAGAAACTGAAGGAGTAGCATCAGACTTTTTCTCAGAAGGTGGTGTTTCAGGCTTTGCAGGGGTCTCTATTTCAAGAATTGGTCTCTCTATAGACTCAAATTGAGTTCGTAACTTTTCAATAGCTTCAAACAGCTCTTTAACTCTCTCTTCATCTTTCCTGGATTCATGAGCCCAATAAGCAAAGGCTAAAAGGAAATAATATAGTACAAGGTGGTTGATGCAACGCTAATCCTCTATACAAGGAAACGGAATTTATGACATCTTGTATTTCAATAAATGATAAAATGTTCCACAGGAAGAAAACAAAGTGGTTTGTAACAGGTGTCAGCCAACTTTACTGCTGGATTACAAATTATATTTATTTTGAACCAACTAACTGTCAAATTCACAAGTTAATAAAGCAACCCCATAAAGTTATCTAGAAAGAAAATACCAAACCTGGAAATTTTCCCCTGTTGAGCGTAAAACTGCTGTTTCATGTTATCCACTACACTGAAGGTGGTAATAATCTGAAAAAATGAAAGCAAACCACCAATAAGTCCAAGCAAATCATAGCACTACTCCATCACTTTGTTTCATGGACAAAGCATACAGCATGCAACAGATATTGGAGGTCAAGCATATTTAAGTGGCGGTAAGGACTTGCAGCAGAAGCAACAACTATAGTCTTATCCCACAAGACATGGTGCCATTAGGCTCAGTCAAAAATCAAATTCAGGACAGGAAGTACTTGCACAATCCAAAGAAATTATTTACATAGAAATAAATAAAGAAAAATTACAGAAGAGTGTACAATACAATAGGACAACATTTCTACACAGCCACCAAACAGTCCAGGACAAAGGTACAATTTTTTGTGTGAAAGAGAATCAATAAGAAAACTGATGGATGAACAAGCCAGTTATTTCAAATTACTATGTTACATATATACCTTGGCTTCATAGGTCAAATACTCCTCCTCAAGATTTCTCCTTGGACTTAATACTTCTGACTCCTCAGTATCTGCACTGGATGTCATCTCTAACCTGTACCCTCCAGAAAATTGGAGAAAATAGATAAACAAATAACCATATATAAATGGGCACATGCAAATGTATATTTTTAGAATTGAAGTCTGATATTTTGTGTACAAATGAATATACTGACCATTTAATCAACTGTTCATTTTTAAATTTGTGTGCATCTGTGTGTTGGCATTGTGAAAATATTGTATTCTGAAAGAAATTTCCAAAAACATATGCCCTTAAAATGGTATTACCTCTGACTTAAATTCTTGAGGTTCACGACAAATGTTACGATATGGTTAATACAAGGCTCTAACTCTTTCTGCACACAAATAGCATGGTCATACAACCAATGGGATAAAATGGAGGCAAGCAAAAAGGAAGTTGCCATTATACATCCATTATTTGAATCAGCAAAGGGCAATAAGTACCTGGTAAGTAGTAAGAAGTTGAATGGCCAAGTTCACAAAGTAGTCCTCATGTCTCTCCAAATCATCACTTTAAAAATGTAAGGATTAGTTAAAATACTAATTAATGAAAAACAAGGAACAATCATGAAATAAGTATAACTTCTAGATTTTTGGTTGAAGGATATTATCAACTGAGTACATGTGAAGTTGGACTTGCACCTAATCTAATACACACTCGTTAACCTTAGTTCTGTGTATATAAATATATACAGTGTCTTACCACTGAAATTACACTCTTTTACTTACAAGCATCAAAACATTTATCATTGTTTAAGTTCAGTAAGTTCAATTACATACTTGACCTGCTTGTCGTGCCTTTCTGCATTTAACCGCTGAAGAACCCAAGTATCTTCCAGAAAATTAATCCAGGTTTTGATAACATCTGCTTCAACCCTACATGAGCTAACAGATTTTGAAAGTTCATCTTCCTGTCAATCAAGGTCAAATCAAAATTTCAGACAACAGGATGCTGAGAGTAACACTATTCAGGAACATTGCTTTAACAATACGCAGCAATGAAAAATAGAACCTCAAACCTTTATCTTCAGGTGTTCAACTATCTGATTGTTTGCTTCCTCAAACTGGTCTCTCTCTTCCCTCACATTCCATAGTCGTGCTTGAGTAGCAGCCAAAATAGTGCTAACCTACACCTCAGAAGCCAGGTTTCAATTATTTATAAATCTAGTTACAGGATTCACGGCTCCACCAACCAACAGCATCCCATAGATTATTAAAGTGGAATAATTTTGACAAGAAAATAAGAAACTGCAATTTATGATAGCAACAGTTGACTTGAAGAACAAAATTTAACTTACAAGTCTATAGAATCTAACACATGTTAAAAGTTAAAACCTGGCAGCACAAGGTTTTCTCAATAAATATCAATGCATAATTCACAAGGATGTGAAAAGAAGACTAGATTGCAAGTGGCACAACACATGGGAGTAGAAATGAAGCAAATAATAAATAAACCTATTTCCTCAAGCAAATGTTATTACTAACACTGCGACCACTCCCACCCTCCCTCCTCTCCCAAACAAATATGGTGGATACCTTTTTCAATTCAGCTTCAAGATCTTCTTTTTTGCGTTGCAGTTCAGATATCTCAGCAACCAATTCCTGAAAATAAGAGGAAGAAAGAAAAATCAATTAATTGTGCCCCGACAACAGATGGAAGACTTAGTACTCAGACAGATTTGTTCAGCATGGTCTTTGCTCCTATGCGCACAAAGAACAAATATGAGAACCAATAGAAAGCAATGTATGTATCTTGAACAGTGATCAACCCTTCTATATCCTATATAATTGTATTAAAAAGAAAAAATATGAGAAATAAAACCTCAGTGATGAGTGTAAAACATATTCTGGAAAACCTTGTCTTGCCTATACTATGAGGACAGAACGAAAACATATGCTATATAGAGATGGCAAAGGAAGCTACATATAATAACTTCTCATAATAAACAAACATGATCTTATAAGGATCGATCATATTGTCCACACAGTATTTTAATACATCAACAAATTAACATTCATAGCAACACCACCCTAGATAGGTACAAGTACAAGCATGAAAATCCATTTGAAATATAATAAATTCCTCCTCTATTACAGACAAGTGATAATCGGCAATCAACATAATAATGCCCTGCTGAACACATTACCTTCTCCTTTTCACTGGTCTCACCATCTTTAGTCACTCGAACCTTTAATGCTTCCTCTTTTTGTAGTCTGTCAAATTATAGAGAGAGAAGACATGGTTCAGTGCTCAGTATCTGAAGCAAGCATTGAATAGTGGAAATAAACCCATTAATCAGGTTTGGTTCATGACATCATCTCCATAAACTAAGAGACGAACTAGAAATATAGGCAGAAGGTAGAATATTCATTAAGTTGGCTCCTTTGCTAGCACTTTAGAATGAACAAATTACCAGTCGTCTTCAGTATTGCCCACTAACAGACATGATTGAACAGAACAAATGATACCAACCAATATTTAAATTTATAGAATAGGCCATTCATTTTAAGATAAAACACTGGAATCTCTTCACACCAGTTCTCATAACTAAATAGTGTGGGGAGCAACTAAAACCTCCCCTCCCTGCCCCCATATCACAGGTCAGTTTCACCCATATAGCCTCAAAAGCAGGCAGCACAATCCAAAAGACATGAGTTCATATACCCAAATATTTTCTAACAAAAAAGTTCCAAATATTCTATAATCTTGTTAAGATATAATTAGTGGACCTGCTGCAGCATTTCATTGTTTTATAATTTAGAATCAATTATTTCAACTTTTTCCACATTATATTTCATTATTTCTTCAATTATTTGCAATTAGGAAAATAAAATGGTGTATTAGTAGGGTCTAAAATCTGTCATTCAGTTTGAAGGCTTAATATTTTTAATGCCAGTTGTTTGGATTTCTGTTTTTTATAATTTATAGTGGCTGGTTATTAACTTATTATTTAAATTGGGCTTAAATTCGTACAATACTTAGACCCAAGTTTGACAGGTACTGTACAAGTGATGTAACCATCATATATATATGGTGATGATGATAATGATGATGAACAAAGTCACTTAGAACAATAACCCTAGCTGCCAGATGTTGTGTCTCTGTTGGGTGTGATTCAAAGCTCTCCTCTATCTCCATTTAATCTATATACTTTGATGATCTAAATTGTTTTCAGATCTGTTGCCCAACTAAATACTCGAAATTCCCTCCAATGCGACAAATCATAAATCATCCTACAAATTTGCCCTTATTACTAATAAATCCAGCGGTTACAGTTCAGGGAAATGTTCAAAGTTCTTATGGCTACCAACAGACAGACACACAAACAGCTCACCCTGTTTCTAAGTGAAGACAGCATACAGATACTTTATACAACATACTATGAACATGTAAAAAGCATAAAATAATCCATTGCAAAATAATGTCTAATGGGTTATGCATGATACCACCACCACCACAATTTCTAAAAAGAGGGGCATACTTCCGGTATATTTGAGCGACTTTTAGAATAAACTGATTTATTCATCAGACTCTGAAAAGAAATATAATATTTTAAAGCAAAAAAATGCTAAATATATTGCTTTTAACAAAAAAATGTTTCTCTGGTGATTATAAAAATATTAATTCAGATGACAAAAAAAATTAAAAGAAAAGTACAATAGAAAAGTTCAAAATTTGATTGACAGGCTACCTGTTATCTAAAATACGCTTTTCGGCTTTTGCAGCAGAGTTGGCAAGAGACTCCGTTAATACCTTCAGCTTATCAACCTACTTAAAAACACAAAAGTATTGCTACATATAGGAAACAATATAAAGATATTACCCAGAAAAGAGAAAGAGAGAGAGAGAGAGTAATAGACACAACTACATTCAATCACAACAGTCCAATAAGACTGGCAATATTGCCTAAACAGAATAACCCCAAATGTTCTACAGATTTCATTCCCGCTCAAAAAATAGTTGAATCAAAACTAGGGCACCTGGTAGGTTTTTTGTTTTGAAAGTTGCATACAACTAGGTAAAATGTAAAGGGACAATTAAAATGAAAAATGATAATGTAAAGATTAATTTTTGCTTTTTGGGGATGTCAAGTTAATGGAAAGAATAAAATAAATAATAGCATGAAAAAAAAACCATAATATTTTGTTGATATGATATACAACAAGAGAAGGGTAACTGAAAATTAGAAATACTACACAATCTTTCTAAGTTTCTTTTCAGTTTTTCTCCATTTTTTGAATGATTCAATTTTTATTTTGGTGGGCTCAAGGTAAATCATTATTATTTTAATTGCTCCATGAAATTAGTTTTCATACAAGGAAATATAATGCATACCTTTTGAGCATGAATTTCGGGAGAGTCTCCGTTGCTTAAATTTTTTTTCTTCAGCATTAAGGCTTCCAGTCTGGAACAGATTCTAATCTGAGCAAGGGCAATTTTCAAAGCCTGCAAAATAATTGGTTGGTTACAATCCATCTTTAACACAGAAAGGTCTATATAAATACAATAAAGAATTATATATAAATCTGTATTAAATCAATCAATTTCTGAAGTGCTCGATTCTCTTCTAAAAATTGGTCTGACAGTTCAAAACATTTAAGTTCTTGGAATTTAATTCAGGAGGGAGCTCTGAAGTCTAAACTCTTATGATGGTTGATAAGTAAAGCTAAAAACGTTCAAGTGAAAAGGTATAAAATCATCAGACTCAATTAATAATCAATCATTGTAAAGCTTCAAAATCCAAAAAAGAAAATATTTAAAAGGATAAGTGACATTCAATAAATGTTATGGTTTTGTTGAGGGGCGAGGAGTGATGGGGAAAGTTGTTAAAATCACCCATGGAATTCAATAAAGAGCTAAGGAATTCAATTTACAGTCTAGTAACACCACTTCTTCAAATAATGATGGAAAATAAGATCATATATATTATTAATCACATAGCAAAAATTCATTACTGACTGTTTGAACTCACAGTTCACAGTAGTAAGAATAGCAGATATAACAGTGTTATTTAATATGAAAGATAGCAGAAAGCTAGTACAGAAAATTAGAATGGCAGCCAGAGTCTGTGACTCCTTTTCCAGAGAAATATCTCCTAAACAATCATCATCCAGCTAATTCCCCCATTTTCTCTCTCCTCCCCTCCTTTCATACTCCATTCCTTAACAGAATTTGTTAGAATCTCCTATGCCAAGTCATGTAACTAAATCGCACCTCCAAATCCTATTTTCTTTCTACTAGTATAAACTTTCCATATAGTAGGCCTATGTGGCTCCTCACCAATATGAAGATCAGTATTATTCACCGGTGTCCTATCACTGACACAACAAAAGGATTCAGAGAGGAAGTTATGACAAACAAACCTCTAGCGTTGCTATTGTTTCCTCGGCCGCTTTATAATCAACACTGCTTACAGGCCCCTGTGAAGTTGTTATCTCAGTGAGCTTTTTCTTAAGACTAGAGGCTTCAGCATCTATTCTGCAGTCAGAAAGCAAAACAGTATGTGAAGTGAGGTAGATTGCAACTCAATTTTCTCACTTTATATTATAGCAGCATGCATGGATCTTTTGATAAATGAAACATTTCAAAAGTTTTTAATAACTCATGCAAAGTAAAATATTTTAACTTGATCCAAGAGCAACAACAAATCCTGCTTCCTAATATTAGACATTAAATAACATTTTTTCATATATTATCAACAGAAGTAACTTTATAAAGGATATGTATTTTATAACTAACATGGAATGATTGACTTATCAGTATATAGATAGATATAATCAACTACTTATATCTGAGGCCATCCAAATGTAGATCAAGAAAGCAAAAGCTTAAGCCTGAGAAAACAAATTATTGAATTTGGTTTATCTTCTTTATCACATTCTATTTATTTATAAAGTGGCCCTGCCATTTTATTTTTTTTTTCTTTTTTATTAGTTAAAGGCAAGTATTAGTAAATTTTGTAGAATTGCAGTACCTGATTATAGTTGAACTAATGTTGCCTGAAGCCTGGAATCATACTCAACGGTTTAACATTAGTAGGTCATCTTAAACATTAGAGACTAGGCTACACTCCGAACTCTAAATCATCATGCAAACAACTATTATGCTGGAATGCTTTATTTTGGGATAGGGCAATGTTCTTAGCTTCTCTCAGGTGCTAGGCCCATAATTGTGTCATGGGTGCTTCATTGCAAAGGGATTGTTTATTTTTCTGTTTGATGGTACATTATGGCTTATGCTCTCCTTGGTTGATCATAATTCCTTTTCTATCAAATAAATTAATGAAAATACTAATCCATTATAGATCCACATTTGGTATGTCAAATAAGGTAGCAAATAAAAGGTTGCAGCAGTGGCAAGAGATGATGTCAGTATGAGCGCTAGCCAATCCTACACCAGCATTGATGAGGCAGAGTAGAATGGTATCGGGTTGCCATTCCCTGCATCCCTAAAGTCCGCAGGACAGGGAAGAGAAAGATGAGTATCTCACTATCTTGAAGGGTGTAGAACAGGGATCAGGGAAACCAACATATAAGATCAAAGCTACATACCATTCAGATGATAATGTTCCCTAGAGCAGCATTGCCCTTATTGGAAAAATCGCCATACAACTTATTTCATTAATCGTTACTTAAATTGGATTATAACTTTGAAACAATCAAATAATAATCACATAGAGAAAAGCTAATAACCAAATACATAAACAGTTCATCGCAACACAATTTATACAACAAAAAGCGCTATCCCACTAGGTGAGGTCGGCTAAATGAATCACACAACATCATTCAACTTGCTTGAAGATAAAATCTTCTGAGATTGATCGACACAATTAATAGATTCTGGAATTTAAACTTAAGATCTAGCCTCAAAACTCAAGTGTCTAGCAGAGATGGTACTAAGAAAGTGACAAACTGACAACGGAAACTCATTGCTTCACACTGACCTTGCAGCATCAGAATTAATTTTCAACCCAGTGATGGCACCTTGCGCAAACTGAAGTAATTCCTCTCGCTTCACCTAAATAACAAGATAAACATATAACAATCTCACTGAATGCATTAAGGAACAAGGGAGAGCCCACCATTGATGGGCCTTAAGAGAACACGTGGGAGTTTAAACCTACAAATTCTCCTTGCATGTCTCAACTTTATCTACTAAGTTGTGAGTTGTCTAAAGGGGGGTACAATTCATTTGAATCACTTTCAATGAGCACTTTAAGGTCAGGTACTCAGGTCACCTTTAGAATTGAGATATTAGGTGTTGATTGGTATTCTCTCTAGTCTCTACATGAAATTATGATATATTAAAAATCCATAAATGAAGTTATAAAATATTGATTTATGTCCCATTTTCTCCATTCTAATAAGTTATAAATATTTGCATTAATCATAGATTAGCATAAATCATAGATTAAATCACAGATCCTACGTTTTAAAAATGATATATCAGGAAATAAAATTGACACTAAAAATGATAATGCAATCAAAGATCAGAAACAGGATAACCATGTTTGGAATAAAGGACAAGTTCCTTATTTGGTTATTAATAGTAATTTCGTACTATTAATGTTAGCATCTCACTACTACATAATTTTAGGTTGAATGCTTCCAGATAAAAAAAAAATCGTTTAATAGTCTTTTGTACAGCATAAAGTTAGTCAGTTAAGGAAAATTTCAGAATTCGGATGTTTAAAATCAGAACTCAAACTTATTTAAGGAAAATGCTACTCCAGGTGTTATATGCATTCTCAAAATTGAAACTTCAGTGTGAATGTAAATAATGATTATCAATGGTTAACACATCAAACAACCTTCAAAGATTTTGGGAGACATAAGGTGGGTTGGATGGTTAAGGGAAAAGGCGTGGGTTTGATCCCCTCTGCTAACAAAACTAACATTTGCCGATAAAATATAAAAAATAAAAAAAAATAAAAACTTAAAAAGATTATGTGAAGTCACAACTAAACTCCAAAAATACAATTAATCAGAGAGAAGAACGCATACAAACTGAAGAATATGCCTACCTATAGATGTGAGTGAAGTCAAGATCATACTTACCAGCACTTCATCTTCATAGCTTGAAAAAGCTGTTGCTAAATCTTGCAGGCCGCTCACTATGGCATTATGAACTTCTTTTCCTCCAGTAAGACAAAGTCTATATAAATAAGGATGAGGAAAATATTATTAGATGTATTTTCAACTGAACTGCAATATTAAAGTTTTCTCACAAAGACACAGATAAAATTAAAATTTTAAGTGGCAAAAACAATATTTTCACAATTATAAGACATTGACCATATAAGTCACAGGCAAATATGCACCTAAAGGTTTCATATCCTGGAGGAGTCATGGCAGGAAAATGCCACATGCAAGTTGCCAATTGCAAATCACAGGTAATATACTCACCCAAACATCTCAAGGAGAAGGGAAACCTCTTCCTCATTAGGAGCTTGAATAATCTGAGGAATAGAAAAGAGTTAACCCTGCGGTTAACCTCCATTATCAGAAAAAAACAAACAAATTGACTCATCCAGAATGATACTCTTTTACCAATATAACGATAATAGTAGACATAAAACTGCATACACCAAAGAAAACCAAAGGAACAAGAATGTATGTTCAACTAGATCAGAATAGATTAACTCTTTTTAAAAAAAAAGTGATTATATTAATTTCTACAATAAATTAATGTTTTGGACATACAAAGTGCACATATGAATATTAAATTTTAATTCGACCCCAACAACAATCAAGAGGGGGAAGAAAGCAAGATAGATATAAAAGAACATAGCACTTAAATTGCATGTGTACATACTTCACAGTCTGAGACAACGAATCTCAAGCTTGCATCTTGGGCTTTCACCAAGCTAATGTCATGCCTCACTTCACAAGTACACTTGAAACAAGCTTTTCTTTTTGCACCCATTTTTCTAAGACATTTTAAAACTCTACATTTTTATGCTTACAGAACAAGCCAAAACCATGGATATCTATGTTATAAACTTACATACCAATATACCATGGGAAGTTCAGCATATTTATACATAATAATTAACATTAATTAAACATACCATGGATAATGTTATACCCTCCAATGCCTGACTTTGAAGAAAAACATCATGAAAATTTAATGGTTCGCCCCCAACATCAGAATCGTAGTAGAGAACCTGAAAAGAAACAGTAGAATAACAAACACAAATATCAAATGTTAAAAACATGCAATTATGTTCCCTATTTCAAGGACTACTTTAGCAACTTAAAAATTTAAGCACCAACTATCCGAAATCATAGACACATAATAAGCAAACAAAGAAGGATCTCATAAATTAATATTTTCTAATATATATAATACACAATAATACAACGGCATCACACAGTAGAATTTTATTTAATACTGACAAACAGGGAAAATCTCCTCCTGTAATCTAATTGAGAGAAAAGACAGAAGCCAACAACATCCAAAACAGGAAAAAAGGCATAGAAGTGGGAAAACAAACAGCGTACACTTCAGACGTAGAGTTGTAGACTAGACTCAGCTAGGGCAGAGTAGAAAGCTTGAGTATGGCTTCAATACACCATAATTTCAGGAGGAATGCTAACAACACACTCCTTTTAACACATTATCTCCTACACAATTTTGTAATTTCCAATAAATTTAAGTCAATAATAGAAAGTGTATTAGAAAGAGTGTGTTAGAGAGAGTATTGTTAGCATCTGTCTAATTTAAGAGACAGCCTAGTCCTTAAAGAATAACCAAATCTCCGTGTAAACTATAAAACCAGTCATAGTAAGCAAACTACAGGGAATGTTTGTAATTCTAACCAGAGATGGTTTCCTTGGGTTCTCCTTGGCTTCTTCAACCGCAAGGTGCTGCTCGAGAGTCCTCTCTTTACCTTCAGCCGATGACGACTCAGACAACTTCTGAATCTCTTGAAGCACAACCACCCATCTTCTAAGCAACTGGACTCTCTCAGGTCCCCTATATGAAACAGCAGCTTCTTCCAACCTTTTAATGGTCTGCACAACACTTCTGTAATTCCGAGCACTCTGCATGCCATACACAACATGTAATTCGCATTCTCATATCAAAATGTTCACATACCCTAATAATGGTAACATAACACTTTGATTGGAACTACACTACATTCATAAAGAGGGTGGTTATTGGTTTCAGTGTAGTGACTATAAATACAAACTGGTGCATTAATTAAAAACTAAAGGTGGTGAGAGAGAAGATAAAAGAGGAATTGGGAATGGGGAATTTACAATGCGATCCTGAAGGATTTTGGCGCCCTCGGCGACGGCTTGGCCGGCGTGTTGAACGACGGTGTCAGCGTAGTTCTTGACGGTTCGAGTGAGGTTGTTTTTGTTGCCGACCTCGACGGCTTTGTTGACCGCAGATCTCAGCCAAGACGACATGTTTGTT
>PYAF01004995.1:7189396-7202288 GCA_007407185.1 Glycine tomentella
CATAAACGATCTTGATAATATATGGATATAATTTAACGGTTAAATTACTAAAAATTATATTACATATCAAGTTATAATAATTTTCAAAGTTATACTTATATAATTTAATTCTTCATTATATATAGAGAAGAAAAGATTAAAATATTTAGATATTTTAATCATTATAAGTTGTAAGCTTTGGAATTAGATAAATGAATTTATAAATTATAAAATAATAGTATATCTTATAAAATATTCTCATTTTTCTCTACTAAAGAAAATGCATGAAATATTTTTTAATTATTAAAAATAATTAAATTTTATTTTTAAGTTCCTTTTTTTAATAATACTATCTACCATCTATATGACTTAATGTTAATTTCGTAGCCATGTTTGAATATAGTGTCCAATAAAAATGTCAATAATTATAAATATACATTCATCAGTTTATTCTTGTACCCAAAACTTATACTTATACTCTTGTGATTTATCAGTTTATGCATACTTGTGCTTTAAACGGGATATTAACGATATTTATTTTTTGTTTTTTTTAGAAAAATATATGTTTATTTTCTTCTTTTTCCTTTCTTTAATATTTTTCTTTTTATCTCTTTCTTTTTCATCATCGCAAGAATACCAACTCACGAGTATAAAACTTGAAGTAGATCATGGATTTGATGAATCAACCATAAGAGCATCTGTTAAATAAATAGTGAATAAAGTCTAATCTAAAATGAAAAACCTGAATCCCAAACTCAAATTTGTCAAAACAGGAACAATTTTATTGGTTGTTAGTTTGTTTAAAAACATTTAATAGTTACTAACTTGAAATAATTTTTATTATTAAGAGTTCAATTACTATTAGAAACTCTTGACATACATTGGGACAGTCGTAGTCACAATTTTATCAACAAGGGAGATTTAGAGTTGGATGAAATTAAAATTTAACTTACTTTGTGTTAAGTGTGAGAGAATTATTCTTTTTTTATTATTGTGTAGAATCCTAATTTTTATTAAAGAATTCTTATATTTTATAACAAATTCTTCTCAACTAATCGATTCTTAGAAACTGCAACATTATTCATTCTCATTTTCACCTCAATCCACTTGTCATTTTCTTCTATAAAATTTTCTTTAAACTTTTGGTGCGTAAAAAAAGTTCTCATCAATCACGTCATTTTTTCACTTTTTATATAAAAGATCCTCAACACGGAGAGTTTTATCATGATTTTCATTTTTTATAAATTGACAGCGATAATGTATAATTGTATATAGTTGAAACAGGGAAATAAAATCTTCATTTGAAAGCACTGTGTGTGGTGACTGGTTTTTCCCGATTAAAAGTGCAAAGTTCTATATGAAATATAAAAGAGAGAAGAAAAATTATTGGACGAATATCTATATTTGTGAGTAGATCTAAACATGTGAAACAAAGTATCTTAATTAGGTTCACGAATCCTTAACTACATATAGGAAAAACATGAATGGTCTTCGAGTTTGTCATTCACCAATTTATTAATTCTATATATATATAATCAAGTCAACATCCTGCAATGTAAGTTAATGTTGGATATTTTCGCTTTAATACTTGGCCCAACTCCTTATACACTGAAAAGGGAAAAGTTTAACTTAGGTCTAATTCTCGAAGGTTAACCTAGGCCCACTCCGGTTTAAGTGTTAAAATCCTTAAACTTAATTCCTCTTTATAAATACAACATTTATAGATGGAGGAGGGTGATCAGACTTTGAAACAGAAAGAGACTATGACTCAGAGAGAAAGAGACCATCATTGTTGAGCGAGCATGTGTGCTTTGCATTTGAAAGATTCTTAGAGTTAGAGTGAAACATTCTAGATTCGTTTGATTATCACCATTGTTGGAGAGATTGAGTGAGCCACCAAAGTGGTATTGTTTTGATCCTCTATAATCAGTTATTGTTATAGTAAATTTTGATTATGTATTAGGTTTTGTGTGTTTTCCTCTTCACATTAAAGAATATTTTCTCCCACATAAAATTAGTTTGACTTGTGTGATTTTCTTCATCTCTATTCTCATGTTTTGATTGTTTAGGTTCCCGCATATTTGATCTGATTTGATAATTTGAAGGTAATAGAAGCGCACTTCGTTTAACCCAACAGTTAATGCCCCGATCGAGCTAAGAAAAAACGCGTTTCTGCATAAATAGATAATTAATCAATCATAATATAACCTAGGAAAGTGGAGTCAATACATACAGGATCTATAGATTGAATAGTATGTCACGGATCTTTACGATGATAATTATGCATATTAATTAGTAGTAGTCCAATACAAAATCATACTTTAATTAACAAAATGCATTAGATTACACTTGACGATGAATTTAACGTATAATTTAAATAACATACAAGGCTTTAATTTATTTATAGAATACGCCCTGAAATTAAGTATCGTAGCCATAAATACTAATATTGATATCAACGAGTGTACATTATTCAGGAGACAGTGGTTGATGGTGGATTGACTAGCCTGCAGTTTTGCCTAATCTGACCGTCGGAGCCAGTTAGTGGGGTGAGCATGCTCATCTTAAACATTGCATCTGCAAAATCCTTCTTGAAATTTCCCATGTTTCTGCTGTATCTATTTACTTGATCGTCTGTGGGACCAGATCCATCGTTGGTGAAGAGCTGTTGGTCCGAGTGTAATAAACCCTTTAGCTGCACCAAGTTGCTGTAGAATGAATTGTCGAATTTGAATGGTGTGGTGGAATCGAAAGGAGACAAATCGTCATCACGACCTTCGAAGGGACACACTTCTTGCATTTGTTGTGCAAGTGTGGGATCTATGTTGCTCTCGTTGTAAATCCTCGCTCTGAAGAAACGGCATCTAACTAGTCCGATTGTGTGACCACCTGAACATTATAAAGAAGATAAATCAAGATGGTCATTATTCTTTGCACAAATTTAGATTGATTATACCAATCATTTTAACTATATATAGCTAGTTCTATATTCTATATATATATGCTTAATACAGTACTAGTTAATTTGCTTGATGATATAAGCTTGACCCAATAGTTGGAAAATGGTGAAGGAATGAGGAAATTGAAATTTCAAACAAAATTAATGAATTAACATTTGTCAATAAATATATAAAAACTAATTAACTTGCTTGTACAAAAGGTAATGTAGCAACTATGTTAGGCAATTAATTTTACCTGATAAAGTAACAAGTTCTTCGGTAGTGAAATTTTTCTTGGCGAAAGCAGTGGTGAGGCCACTAAGATCCAAAAAGGGAGCTGGTAAATCTGAATTGGCTTCGTCTAAACTTGCTGTGGTTGAATCTCTTCTGCCTAATTGTACTTCCCATTTTTGTCCACCAAGCTGAGAAAATTAATTAAAGTTTTCTTACATCACTTTCTTTAATTTTCATCATATTAATCTGATCAATTGAATTAGATAGGAATTAGTAAGTAATTACAGCAAAAACAGCGTCTCTCACAGCAACGGCTAAGATGTCAGCACAAGATACAACACCTTCACACATGCCCTCCAACTTAGATTTTATGTTGTCTATGACCTCGAAACCCCTAAGGGAGTTAGCATTAGGAAATGCGTTCTTCTCGCCAGTGAAATTTGCTGTGTTGTCTAACAACACCGATGCATCACATCCCTGTAAGTCAAAACAGAATATCAGTTTCTTATAACAAACACACTATTAACTTTTCATTTTCAATGTCTTCTGATCATTCAATTTCTATGTTACACGTAGTCTTGAATTTTTCTTAATTTATGAAAAAGAATTAATAACATTGTAAACATGCAACACACAACATCCACAATCACATGCTGAATAGTATTAATGTAGTAGTAGGCAATAGAGTTATTTTAATTTGAATTTAAGATATTTATGCAAATATATATATAAAGATGTTAAGAGTGAAATGAGACTAGCTTGAACGAAGCAGTCATGGAAGTGTAGTCGGAGCAAGGAGGCCCCCATGCGACTCTCATTTTGCACAGCACGTTCCACTTCTTCCTTAATGGTGGTAAGGGCTTTGGGACAACTTTCATCATAGAATGTTATGGATAACTGAGCTGAAGTTACCCCGATAACACATGCAATTAAAATCAACCAAAACTTTAGTTTGAAGAACAAAGAGAGAGTTGCAGCCATTGCCAAGGGTACTTCTACTATTAGAGGTTTTAAGAATATATATCTTGGGTGGTTATGGCCATGCACTTTAAGTGTTAGGGTTATATAGAAGGTTCAATGAGCAATATGTTCTTTTATTTACACACTTATGCTTTGTTTGGGTGAGCGATTTTGGAAGGGAGGAAAGAGAAAGGTTTAGGTAGAGACATCTCTTTGTTTGAGAATTTTAATTTTTGAGGGAAAGGATTTGAGGATTTTCAAAACTCCTCTGAAATCCTTCAAACCCTAAAAATTGTTGTCCCCCTATTTGGAGGTTTTTAGAAGGAAAACTATTTTATTTCAGTCAATGTTAATAAAATTATTATCTTATCCCAGTCAATGTAAAATATAAAATGTATTAATTTTTTAAATAAGGACAAAATTGTAAAAATATCTTATTAACTCTCCATTTCTCTATCTTAATATATTTTTAACTCCCAAACAAGGAGGAAGGAATTTTCCTCATTTTCTTTCCTTTCCTTCTCCTTGAATCTCTTTCCTTCTCTTCCCCTTCTAACTCCCAAACAAAACCTTAATGTCCACACCCTCAGGGTCAACTGTGTATATTCAAATGAATCATATCTAAGAAAGAATATTGTGACTAAAGCAATATGGAGGATGTGGAGAAGTGGACCTGCAAAGGCATGCAAATGATTGAGATCACGAAACCGTGTATAATGTCAAGTGTGTTAGCTGTATCGTGCTAAATAGTTTTGACTTCATCAAAACTCTTGAAGATTTCATTGCAGGACACTGCATCTGCACTCAATCTACAACTACGAGGCCGGATCGACCCAAGTATAAGAAAAAGCAACTGTTTATAGTTGTCATCTTGCTTGAATTCCCATCTTTATTGGGTTCTGATCCCTTTCTCTTCAATTTAGTTGCCAAAATCAAACTAGAGAACGCTTCTGCTCCAATAAAACTTTCAGATACAAACTAGCTAGTAGCAAAGATTTTTTTCTCTCCTTGTGTATAACTCATTCTATAAGCGGACAGACGTATAAGGGTGATTTGGTAATACTGTATCGTAGGTTTATTATTATTATATAAATTGATGTAATCTACTATTAATTGAATAAGAAATAAAAAAATAGTGGTTTTACTCTGAGACACTTATTAAATCTTGTTAAATATTTTTGTTTGCATGTGTGCGGGTAGTTTTCTCTTCAGAATTTTGATTGTTGTTGCTAACACTTCGTACGAAATTAGAGGAAAAGATTAATAACTTCATATTTTGAGGATAGGTTTTTCAAAAATAAAAGATATTTTTACGATAATGCAACCGATAGAATGTCCCACAGTATACCAGAATATAGGGTCGTCGTCATTTCTTCAAGGACAATTGCTGCAGTTGAAGACATTTGTGACATGGAAAAAACATAAAAGGACATCCTTCTGTAAATGTGGATATACTTAATAATTAAAATTTTAGCAAACTTATATTTAAATTTGTAATTATTATTGGACAAAATATATTTAATAAAAAAATAAAATAATGAAAAACAAAATGAAATAGTTGTTAACTATTTGCTTATAGTTGATTGACAATAAGGATATTCAACTAGGGAGAGTAAAAAACTATTTTTAATATTTATTGGACAAAATTAAAAAAAAAAAGTCATGTAACTCTTAATTTCACTTATTTGTATGCTAGTTTAGTCTTGTTACTTTTGACTTTATATTTCTCTCTTTTCACTCTTGTATATTCAAACTTGCATTTTGTTAAATGGAATTAAATCATGTGCTACTTTTTAATAACTTATCAAATTAGGTAGTAGTAGTATTGATACTCGCTACTAACAGTAGGATCATATTGACAAAGGGTAATGACTGATGGTGAAAGTCATAAGTATTGAATGAGGGAGACTAAAAAGCTATTTTTAATATTTATTGGGAAAAATTGAAAAAAAAAAAGTAATTCATATTAATGTTAAATAATATGTATTTTTTGTTATTTCACTTATTTGTGATGCTAGTTTAATCTTGTTACTTGAGTTTATATTTCTCTTTTTTCACTCTTGTATATTCAAACTTGCATTTTGTTGAATGGAGTTAATTCATACTACTTTATAATAACTTATCAAATCAAGTAGTGGTAGCGTCCTGATGGTAAAGTCATAGTAACAAAGGGTAGCAACTGATGGTGAAAGTCATAATGACTGACGATGGTCATTAGTTTGTAGTAATGACGAGTGATGACTTTTTTTTTTTTTTTTCTAGGATCAGAGATTATAAATATTCTTCAATTCACTTGATCAAACAAGCGAAAAAAATTGAACACAAATTATCACTCTAAATAGGTCATGGTGAGTGATGATACAATAATGATAAATGTTTTGAAAAACAAACTATCCCTTTGGTTTTAAAAAGTTAAGGTTAAAATGTTTTAAAATTGAATTAGAAACTAATTCTATTTTAGCTGAAATAGTTTCATAATCACTCTAATCAAGCCCTCACGTGCTTTTATGTTATTTGTCGGAATATCTGAAAATTTGTTTATCATATTAGTTTTCATAATTTCTTGTTAATAGTGTTTGCAGTGCAATTTTTAATTTAATTTTTTAAAAAAATCTAATTTTAAAATAATGTACATTTCAACTTAAATTTATGAAATATTTTAATTTTTATCAAATTAACTTTTAAAAAATAATCTAAAATCAAATATATAATAATCGTATTTTATGAAATATTTGCTTAAATTTATGAAATATTTTAACTTTTATCAACTTAGCCCTTCGTAGCAAAAACTTATATCAAATTAACTTTTTGTATTTCGATATGGCAGGCTTTTTTAATTTATTTCACGTAACTTCCAAAAATATTTTAATGTGATAATTAACAAAATAAAATCTAATGACTACAATTTCATTGTTTTTTAAAGGTATGCAAAAAAAAAAAAAAAAAAAAAAAAAACGAAAGTATGATTCACATGTACAATGAAATCATATTTCTATTATTTATTGAAGGGATGCAAAAGAAAAAAAAAAGTGGAATCATGTTTCCATTATTTTTCTGAGAGATGAAAACAAATAAACAATGAAATCATGATTTTGATGTTTTTTTTTTCTGACACAAAAACAGAACTACACTTTTGTTGCCCGTTCTTCCTCTACGAGAACATATATGGTGAGGTGCACGAACCAAGGCAAGGAGTTGCAATGACACAATGGTGAGGATGTGTGGGGCTGGCTGAACCAGTTAGGGGTCGCACTCACAAATTTGAAGTTGGGAACAGCACACAACGTTGTTGGTGATGTTGCGTTGGTCAGTGAGGGGGACGTACAGTGAGGTGGTGATGCTATGAAGGGGTCCGTTTGAGGAGGCAATGGCACGGTGAGGCCAATGTTGCACAGTGAGGTGGTGACTCATGGCCTTGGTGCGGTGGTTATGGATTGGGTGGGGTGAAAAGAAGGGAAAGAGGGAGGGGTAAGGTGTTTTCTCACGTTTAAGGAGCCAATAGCAAATGGAGTTGGGGCCAATATTAACTCCCCAACAAATTCATAATAATAAACACTTAAAAATAAGATCTGCATCACTAAGAATAAAAGGCTGACCATCAGATAGACAAGATCAGTTTCGAGCCCAGATAGGCTCATCCAACAAGTAATTTGCTGGACCAATAGGAACCATGTGACCCTTCAGCTCTCAATTGGAGTGGATTGTGGATTCATCACCTGTGTAAAAGTGTTGATGACACAAGCTCATCCATCACCACAGATATCGTTCGCACCAACTCTTTATTAAGAATGGCTTTAGTGGAGAGTTGAAACGCAGCGGGCATTATTCGGCAATACCAGAAGGGATATCAATAAAAGCATATTAAAGTCGGAGTTTAAAGAGTCGGAAACAAAGTAAAATCCCAAAGGACAATTTTAAACAAATGTAGCATCTGTGACGCTATTAAACCCGACATGACAACGTATGCACCACGAAATGATGTAGAAAATTTATAATGATTGTAGTTGTAGATACCATTGGCCATTGGAAACAAGGGAGCACTAGTAGCTATTCTGTTTATTATTTTGTTTAAAACACTGCTTAATGCAAACCGTAAAACCGATCACTAACCAGAAGAATTAAGCCAAGCAGGACAATAACGGAACACTAGAAGACAAGTCAAACAGCTTCATCTTCTACGTAGTTCACAGCTAGGTCCCAATAATGAGGAACACCAGCATCCACAAAAACTTTACGGCCAGCTGCTTCGGTGATGCAGTCGTGAACACTGAACCTATTGAAGCTTGGTTTGGCAACACTTCCTTGCCACACCAGAACACACTTATTGGTAGGCTTATCATCATCTGAATCTTCATTTTCTTCTGTCTCTTTTGAAACGTCAGTCCAATTAATACGTCTAAGCATAAGTTTCCCATACCTCTTAATTGACTTGTTTCCACCTTCCACCACAACAACACTAATACCATCACAAATCACTGCACATCCAGTTAAACGGTTCTCTTGAGCATTAACATCAACTCTAAAGCGGGCCTTTGGATGTGAGAGTTCATTTATCTTGTAAAGAGAGACAAGTGTCTCCACTGTATTTGGGTCATCAAACAGCTTCCTTTCCTTCTTCTCCCGCAGCTCAGCAGGAGTAAGCTTGCGTGCAATATTCCTATCTATGTGAGCCTGCTCACGCTCAGCAGCTGCACTACGTATTTCCTTTTCAAGGCGAGTAGGATCTTGAGTTGCTTCAGTGCCAAGTACTTTCATTAAGTTGCTAATCTTGACCTTTGGTTTTGGTGGTTCTATGACACCCTGTCTTATCATCTCTTGTCGCTCTTTCTCCTTGGCTATACGTCTTTGCGTCCGGAGTTTCTTCTGTTCTTGCTTAGTTAACTTGAGTGGTTGAGGTGGTGGAGGAGCAGGCTCAGCAGGTGGTTCAATTGGACGAGGATGCTCCACATAAAAATTAATCTTTTCCATTTTCAGTTTATCTTCACCTATGGTTCCATTATCAATATCACCATAATTTCCAGAATGCAGAAGAGGCACATCCCTGATACATTCAAATATTTAATTCAATAAATATGAACACGTTGAACCAGGCAATAGTAGATGCACAGATAAATACTGAGAAATGTTCTGTCAGGTTCAATTTACCAACTATCGATGGTGTTTTCACACTAAACAACCAGTACTCTAGCAGTCTGTTTTGAAACTGCCAGGCCGGTTTATTCCAGTTCGTCACATTTTATCTTCTAACTATAGTTATTATTACAAACAGAACAAAAGAACAAAAGAACACAAGGTCATAACTACATGAAGTCTTAAACAGGCATATACAATATACTTGCTAAATCTAAATTGCTAAAACTTGTGACATTCAAATAACACCCTTAAAAACAATCAATACCCTTTTAAAACATAAATAGAAAGCAGTAGTTCGGGTAGGCATAAACTTACCACCATTCAATTTCTGGAATTTGGTCCTTGGGTTTTTCTTTGATTACAACTCTCTCTGTTATTTCTATTAGATTTGGATTTATATCAGGAGCAGCCTTTGCCTTTGCCAACTGTGCTTGTTTGGCCTTGTGCTCTTTTGCTTGAGCTTCTCCAAATTTACTCTGCATGAACCAAATAATAACAACTGTTAACGGCAATGGACAAACCAAGAATCCAATCAGTAGTTTGTGATGTGGATGATATGGAGAAGCTTTGTATCAGTTTAGTTTATTATTTCTGACCATTGGTGGCTGGAAAACTCAAATACAGTATTGTTCTTGGCAACAATGCCTCTGTGCTGCACAAGAGTCATAAAAGAAAGAAGCAGCAGCGAAAGTAAAACCAGCACTCAGAGATGAGTAGCATCAATAAGGCATGGGGTTAGGGTTTTGATTTTGTTCTGGGGAAGCATAAATTGGAAAACACATACAGTAGTTTTAAATAGCATAAGAGGAGGGAAATGGGAGCAAGTGAAAAAGAGTATGGTAACAGATTAAATTTTCTTGGGAAAGAAAAGAAAATGGTGAATAGAAAAGGAAAAAATATGGACAAAGCAATGGAAAAAAAAAATCATGGTGGATGCCAACACTTTGATACCATGTTAGGAAACATGTTTCAGAGAAGAAAAGTATTACTACTCAATATGGAAGTTTATTAAAATGAGAAAAGTAAAATTACAAAGAGTATAATGGGCTTATATAGCCAACTAATTTCCTACTTATCTATTAATAACAAAACTGTCAAAGCATGTACAAGGCAATTGAAAAGAATTAAGTAAAAGGGAAAGTCACTAGAGAGTGAACTGGACAGATGGACAGATAAAGATACCTTCAATTTTATTGTTTCAGCATCTCTTGACCATTTCCCTTCCTCCACAAACTGGAAATTCATCCTCTTGGGTCGCAGGAGCTTAGTTTTGTTGATACCCATTGTTGCATCAAAATGAGGATTAGATTCAGGATCGACATCCAATACAGGTTTTAGTATTTCAAACGCATCTTTCTTCTGTTTGTTAATGTTGACCTGGAATGTTTAGACACAAATTCTAGTGTCAAGACATGAAATCCAAGCAGGAAAAAAAAAACTAAATAAAACAATTAAGAAAACAGCACACCTTTAATGTGCTAAGGTTGCTGGGTTTAGTCACATTAACAACATTTCCATGTTCATCTATTTCCCGTCCCTGAGCATCAAGACGAAGAACAGGGGCCTTGGTGGGTTTCTGTGGGATAGCAACATCTGTTACCATCTGATTCTGACCAGGAAACGTATTAATTAGAGGAGCAAATTGTGGATCCGGGCGAAATCCCAGCCTGGCAGCAAGCTCTTGAGCACGCCTGACAGCTTCAAAGTTTGGTAGAGTTGCAGTACCAGTAGCACTAGTGGCAGTAGCTGGAGGGTTTGCATAAGCAGCAGAAGCAGTTGAGGCGAAAATTGACATATTTGCAACATGGCTCATAGAAGCTGGGGTGGAAGTTATTGATGCCACTCCAGCATTGGAAGAGGGCATTGTAGATTCAGTCTTTGAACCCAAGTTTGAGCTTCCTTGCAAAGTTTGGGTTGAACTCTTATTCAACTGCACAACCAAAAGCATAGCTACAATAAGATAAATAAATGAGTATTATCTGGCAGCTATAAAAGAGAAACATTAACATACCTGAGGAATTTTCTTGAGCTTTTCTGACAACTCTTTCTGCATTTGTAAAGCTTTCTTAGCCTTAGCAAGGGCATCAATAGAGAAGCTTCCAGTTTTTCCAGCAGTTGAAGAAGCTCCATCTGTACTAGATTTTCCAGTAACCTCATGAGACCTGGTAATACTAAGACCCTTATTTTCATTTGTGGTAAAATTCGAAGATACCTTGATAGGAATAGAAGGAGAGGCCAAAGATGTCTCGGGCGGCACACTGGCAGGTGATCCCAATGCACCCTGAAAGAGCAAAAAAGGATAAAACGCAAGTGAATGTGTGTCCCTCTCTCCAACAGGACAGGAATAATTAACAAAGAATTAAAAACGACGCATAAGATAACAAAATATCTCTCTGCACAAACCCACCTATCAATAAGGTTAAGAGACAGTCAATCAAATTACATAATAATAGATGAATTATCTCATAAACTAGCAACCCCATTCTAATTCAGTAAGCAGTAACTGAAAGCCAACAACCCAACAATTTATTAAGAACATTGCAAAAGCAAAGATAAAAAGAAGAAAAGAAAGTACTGACGTTTTGGAGAGACGCAGTGTCTTTGAAATTGGTAACTTCCTCCTTAACCTTGGCCTCGTGAATGGCTCTAACATTATCACCACCGTCTGCTTCTTCTTCTTCCTCCTTTTTTACTTTATCCCCAAACTTCCTTCGTTCCCTCCTCTCGTCGGAAACCCTAATTTTATTATCCAGGAAGACCCTGTCCTCGCTGTGCTCCCTCTCCTTCCGCTTGTGAGAATGCAAGGAGTGTCGCAGTGGTTCCAGCGAATCTTCCCTCTCCTCATCGCGTTTCACCTTCGACCTACTACTTTCTCTTTCGTAAGCCCTATCCTTGCTTCCTTCTCTGTCGTCATAATAAGCCCTATCCTTATCCTTGCTTCCTTCTGTGTCCCTGGATTTGTGGTCGCGCTTGTGATTCCTGTCCGATCGATGGTGGCGGTGCTCATCGGAGTCGCGATGGCGTTCCGAGTGACGATCTCTGCTTCTCTTCTCTGGTTTTTCTATATCGTCCATTCCAGGGTTTGGGAGATGCTTCCTCTCTCTCTCTCTCTCTCTACTATTGTAATTTGGGTTAGCTTTTAACTTCCAAACAAACAAACTATCATCTTAATAGTAAGATTTTATCTAATTCAATTTAAACAAAAATGAGAAAATAAAAAGAGAAAGGGTAGAGAGAAATTTTAAAAACAAAAAAAACAAAAGAGTGGGTTCATAGTGCACAAAATGGGGACATATGCATTTTAAGTTATTTATGATCTACATAACTATACAAAGGAAATAAGGTGATTTTTTTTATATTCCTTTTATTTTTATAACTATATTATATTTATAAGTTATTATTTTATTCTCTTATAATTATCTTTATAAATTATTCATTAATTATTATTTTTTTATAAAAAAAAACATGGAATAGTAGTTAGATGCTAGTGTAATTTTTTTAAAAAATATCATAATGGATATATTTTAAAATTTATTAAAATGGATAAATCATATTTTGAAGTAAAATTTTACTTTAAAAAATTTGTACTTCAAAGCACACCATTTTGGTTTGCGATTTTTTTTTAACATTGGAATCATATATGAATA
>PYAF01004995.1:7211481-7247277 GCA_007407185.1 Glycine tomentella
AATTTAAACCAATAAATCCAATTTTTTGTAAATAATTTTGGTGTCTACGTTTTTTATAATATTTTATCATTATTCTTAA
The DNA here is from genome assembly GCA_007407185.1 of Glycine tomentella. Classification (NCBI taxonomy): domain Eukaryota; kingdom Viridiplantae; phylum Streptophyta; class Magnoliopsida; order Fabales; family Fabaceae; genus Glycine; species Glycine tomentella. The sequence goes on from PYAF01004995.1 coordinate 7,211,561, forward strand.
TAATATTAAAGTAGTAAAAATAATTTATCCTCTTTAATTATGCATATTAAAATTGATTCTCTAACCAAAATTAAGTAAGCACCCACTAACCATTCTCCATTTTTATTAAACAATTTTACCTTTAAATCATTTCTTAATTTTTTTTTAATTTACATTAACTTTTCACTACTTTTATATTATTAATTTTTTATTATATTATTTTGTATTAATAGTATTTAACTTCTATTTTTTTATTATTTGAAAAATTTAAAGAAACACAAAGTGCCTCTATTTTCCTACATAGTTAAGATAATATTTTCAATATCTTCGAGGGTCCATATTGCATATTCACTTAATGTTGATCAATAGTACTGCTTATATAGCTGGATCAATTTAAAGGTGAAAAACAAACAAATAATTAATTAATGTTTCTAGAGTTTGTAAAGCCACGTACAAAGTGTGGTCGGGAAAGGAATAGGTTACTCCTAAAATTTGGCGAAGAAAAAGGGAGGGAGCAGGATGGGCGCAGGGAAATACTCCTAGCAACAGTAATTAACTCTAGAACCCTTCAAAACATATATGAATTTAATACAATGGCTAACCATTATTGTAAGATATTGATTAAAAAAGTGATAGTAAAAATATTTAAAAGGTGGATCATGGGTATAGTATTGGACCGAAATATATCCTATTGTATGAACAATGCTTACGCCACAGTAGATCAACGCCCCACCTAACTCCCATGAATTTGATTCAAATGGAATGACCTACGAGGCCATGTGTCATGAATGTACATGTCCTAAGAGATACGTTTTAGGCAATTCAATTGATGAATTAGGAGTTGTAGGTCACCTCTCTTGCACCTCATAACACCTCTAAATCAACACACACAAATATTAGTCCTACAATCCTCCATCAAATCCATAATATATATACACACATGTACACATACAATACAATAAATTACCAAGTTCAACAAGTCCCCAACCTCAACCCACGTACATTTAATTTATAAGAAACCACTTCACTTCCTTCTTCATCCATCAAGTGTGCATTTCCTATCTTATCTATCTACCCCATGCTACATAGTTCAATTCCTCAATCCAAACCAGCAAATATAACGCCGTTCAACTTAACTCGGCTTCTGAACTTTTGAAGATCCAATATAGAAACAATGTCATCTCGCATTGTTGCGGAGAATGCTCTATCGGTCACCAATATTCTCACGCCTCCCTATTTCGACCTAATGGAACTGGACGATCTCACGCGCCTCCCCGCCGCCGGAGACATGCCGACGCTCGGACAACTCCTCAAGCACGTCGGAGACGTGCGGAAGGAAGCCGCCGGCGACGGAAGCGAGACGCCGGTGCACCACGCGCTTGACATCCCCGGGATCGAGCCTCGCTCGCTGCCGTTCGTCCTCTCCTTCAGCAACCTCACCTACAGCGTCAAGAGTCGCCGCAAGATGAGCCTCTCCTCAATCTTCCCCCGTCGTAGCAACCGCCTCGGCGCTGTGGCTGAGGCGCCAGCGGTCGGCGAGAGCATGTTCACGCGGACGAAGACGCTGCTGAACGATATCTCCGGCGAGGCGCGCGACGGCGAGATCATGGCGGTCCTAGGCGCCAGCGGTTCTGGAAAGTCAACCCTAATCGACGCGCTGGCGAACAGAATCGCCAAAGGAAGTCTAAAAGGCACGGTAGCGCTGAACGGCGAAGCTTTGGAGTCGCGTCTTCTGAAGGTGATTTCCGCGTACGTGATGCAAGACGACCTTCTCTTCCCAATGCTCACTGTGGAAGAGACTCTCATGTTCGCTGCGGAGTTCCGACTTCCTCGCACGCTCTCCAAGTCGAAAAAAAGCGCACGCGTGCAGGCTCTCATAGATCAGCTGGGTCTCCGAAACGCGGCGAAAACAGTCATCGGAGACGAAGGCCACCGGGGAGTCTCCGGCGGAGAGCGGCGGAGAGTGTCGATCGGAACCGACATAATCCACGACCCGATCCTTCTATTCCTGGACGAGCCAACCTCAGGACTTGATTCAACGAGCGCGTACATGGTGGTGAAGGTGCTGCAGAGAATCGCACAGAGCGGAAGCATCGTGATCATGTCGATTCACCAACCGAGTTACAGAATCCTAGGGCTTCTGGACCGAATGATCTTCTTATCACGCGGCCAAACCGTTTACAGCGGTTCACCCTCGCAGCTACCGCTTTACTTCTCGGAGTTCGGTCATCCGATTCCAGAAACCGAAAACAGAACGGAGTTCGCGTTGGACCTGATACGCGAACTGGAAGGCTCCCCCGGCGGAACCAAGAGCTTGGTGGAGTTCAACAAGTCGTGGCAGAGCATGACGAAGCACCACCACCACAACAAAGAAACGACAGAGGAAAGAAACGGCTTGTCGTTGAAGGAAGCAATAAGCGCGAGCATCTCGCGAGGGAAACTGGTATCGGGGGCAACGAACACGAACCCTAACCCGTCGTCGATGGTGCCAACTTTTGCGAATAATTTTTGGGTTGAGATGGCGACGCTGTCGAAACGGTCGTTTTTGAATTCTCGGAGAATGCCGGAGTTGTTTGGGATTAGATTGGGTGCGGTGATGGTAACGGGGTTTATACTGGCCACCATGTTTTGGCAACTGGATAACTCTCCAAAAGGAGTGCAAGAGAGGCTAGGATTCTTCGCGTTTGCCATGTCAACTACTTTTTACACCACAGCGGACGCACTTCCAGTGTTTCTCCAAGAACGCTACATCTTCATGAGGGAAACTGCTTACAACGCGTACCGCAGGTTGTCGTATTTGGTTTCCCATGCGCTGGTTGCGTTGCCCGCATTAGCATTTCTCTCGCTGGCGTTCGCGGCAGCCACGTTTTGGGCCGTGGGCCTGGACGGTGGAATATCGGGCTTTCTGTTTTACTTTCTGATAATATTTGCTTCGTTTTGGGCCGGGAACTCGTTCGTGACGTTTCTATCGGGGGTGGTGCCTCACGTGATGCTGGGTTACACTATCGTGGTTGCGATTCTGGCATACTTCTTGCTCTTCAGTGGCTTCTTCATTAACAGGGATAGGATACCCAGTTACTGGATATGGTTCCACTATTTGTCGTTGGTGAAATACCCATACGAAGCTGTTCTGCAGAACGAGTTCGATGACCCGCTCAAGTGCTTCGTGAGGGGGGTCCAGATATTCGATAACACGCCGCTTGCCTCGGTGCCGGAGGCTCTGAAGCTGAAGCTGTTGGAGAGCATGAGCAGCACCCTGGGAATGAACATCACCAGCTCCACCTGTTTGACCACGGGTGCCGATATATTGCAACAAAACGGGGTCACCGATTTGACCAAGTGGAACTGCTTCTGGATCACGCTGGCCTGGGGATTCTTCTTTAGATTCCTCTTCTATTTCTCCTTGTTGCTGGGCAGCAAGAACAAGAGGAGGTGATCATCATCATCATCAATTCATCATCTTGTTGCTGTTAGATTGGCTTCTTACTATACCTACCTACTCTGATTGTATTTGTGCTACTTTTTTTTATCTCTTTGTTCTGTTCTTGCCAACTGCATGCATTGTTGGCATTCTGGTATAAAAAATTGTAATCTTTTACTACTTCCTTAAATATTTGCTTACTACAAACATTCAAACACTCGTCAATCCTCGTCTGCTTAAAGTAAAGTTCTTATTTAATGTTGTTACCTAAAGACAAAGTTTTCATTTAATATTTTTTTATGCATTTTATCTTTGCCCCTTCCTACATCTCTTGGGGTCCTACAATAACTTTAATCAAAAGAGACAAATTCAAGAGTAGGATATATATAGTTCTGTATTCCAACTTAATTTTTTCGCACCATCTTTTAAAATTGGAGACAAACGTATAATAGAACTAATTAAACTAACGTGATACAAAGAAATAGAGAATATATATATTGGTGAAACATGACAATATGTATCCCATTTATGGAGTAGAAGTGAAACATTAAAATAGCACACTAAATTGGTCGTTGAAATAACACAAATGTTACTTTTAATTCTTAAAATTATGAAATGACGGTTATTTTAATCCATAATACTATAACAATAAATATTTAAATAACTGATCGATGTTTAACAATTTTTAAAATGTGCGTGTATAGTTTCTTATTTAGAATTCATTTTTAGTGAAAAATCACGTTAAACTCAATATTAAAGTAACTACTAATTGTATTTAATCACGTTAGGAGTAGTAAACTAAAAAAAATTGAATTTAATTGAAAATCAAGTATATAATAATTTTGAGGTGATTAGGTCGAACAAATTTTGAAGTGATTAAAAACAATTTTGAAATGAAATAAGGAACATACCATGGGCTAGCGTCTTTTGTAGGTCACCGGCAGAGCAATTGAAACCACAAACAAGAAAAGCCCGGTGATGATGACATACCATGGCCTCAGTTCAAATCTGCAGTTTCTTTCTCTGAGTTACGTGAAGTTTCACATGTTGCAACTAATTAACTAAATACTACGCGGCATTGCAAATGCATACAGTAGATTCAAATTAAACGCTAACTCAGCAGTGTGAAACTCTGAATTTGTGCTGTGCTTTTCCGCTCCACGTTGAAAGTTGGCCTTGCAGGTCACCTCACTAGTAGTCCAAAGTCAAACTGCTAACACTGTTTATTGAATAAAGCTGTTGGGTAAAGTTTATTGATCAAATAATTTTTAGATATAAAATGATAAAACAAGATATTTTTATGTAAATCTTATTCTTATTTTATAATAGGGAATTATACCTTTAAATTCTTATTACTTTTTTAAAGATGAGATATTTTCTTAAAAATTAAAATAAATAGTGCAATAAATACAGTTAAAAAAACAGTATTTTGTAAATGAAAAAAAGACCAATGCTTTATTTAAATATGCTAAGTAAAAATTAGATTTAACTTTTCATCAATTAAATAAGACTAAAATGTCTCATTTTAACCTTGTTTATAGAGGAATTTGAGTATTCAATGTCATTTTAATAATTTCTGTTTAACGTAACTTTTTTTTAAAAAAGAAAAAAACAGGTATTATCTAATAAAATACATATTTCGGCTTCCTTTGGCAAAATGTTTCTTCATTTCATTTGGCCCAATTTGATCATGTTAATTAACCCATCGAAGAACATGTTTTTTTTTTATATATAAAATATGATCAGATTTGAAATTGTCTAAAGCACATGATATTCCCATGCGAAAATGAGCTACACGTGTAAGAAATAGAAATAAAAATAGAAATTTAAGGGGCTTTTATTACTATCTTCGGAACTAAATTACATTACATCTATAGTCCTGTCCTTCCCCATGAAAGAATGGTGTAAGCAACCAACCAAAACAAAGTTTATAAGCCCCGTATTCATTAGGACGTTAGGCGGCTTGATTTTTTTTTTTTCCTTTCCACATTGTATATTCCAGTTTACTAATCCAAGGTTTGAGACCAAGTTATAGGTCACCATCACAGCCTTTTTCTAGCCTGCTTGCAATATAAGCACATCAAGGCTGCATATTTTCTGCTACTTTCCTGAATGACATCTCACTATCTATGAGCTTCAAAAACAATAAAGTTGGCTATAAAGGCGCTCTTGCTAAAAAGTCATCAACAGCAAGATTGGCATCTCCGTGGGCAACAGCATCCTCTGGCTCTGGCACAAACAGATTAGATGATGAAACCTGCAAAATTAAACATTTCTCAATAAATCACCGCACCACAACCCATTAATCAGGTTAAGAAAACAATTTTTAAAATTGACTAGTGACTAGGGAATTCTAGATTTGTGTGGGTTATTAACGGTTACCCAATTCATGGAGCAAATCCAAGCCAACTCTCAAAATATGGCAGAAGGAAATGCAGTGATTCAAGGCAACACAATCAAGATGAGTGATGATTCAACAAATCAAATGCTAAATGCTTGAGAACAAAAATTCTTGACTAGATTAGCACCTACAGGACATGAATACAAATGATAGAGATCAAACATACTTTTGTATCTAGCAGCATATCTCCGTTGTTATCAGTAATTATGCTGGCCCCATGTGCTTTCAACCATTCTAAACACTCTTCCAATGCATCCGTCTCTCTCTCCTCGCTTACTCCAATTGTGGCCACGCCAGTTGAAAACCCAAGAACCTGAGAAATGTATGAAACAGGTAGAGTTGGGCGATATGACCGGCACATGCAGTTCACAGCCTTATAGCGCATCTTTTCAACATAGAGATCTGTGGATATTAAAAAATTCATTTCAGTTTATTCCCCTTGGACATATATGTTAGGTGTTACCAACAAGCTACAAAAACCAGTTAATGAAACACACTCACCCATAAGGCAGGTGTTTAAGTTAGGAGCTGCTTTGTACAGTCTAAAGAATGCAATATAATTTCCTGAAGTTACAGCAGCACGAACGGCAAGGGCATGTTTTACAGCTTCATCCTTCTTTGCTTCGTGAGATAACCTGGTATTGACAAACACTAGACATTCAAATTCGTGACATTCTAGGATAACGATAATGACAAAATAATTAGACTACATTATTATACTATTATCACAATAATTCAAGGAAAAATATTTACGTATAGGCATTGAAAGACTTGATATATATTGATCCCATTCTCTATTTTGACCTGAGAATCCCTGATTTCAACCCAAGGACCCAAAGGTCCCAAACAGCCACCAATTTGAGCCTTGCCCTCACATAAACAATTTTCTACATTCTCAATAACATATTCTAAATTATCAAAGTATCTTTCCAGGAACAGAACTCCCAAAGGACCCAAACTAGTAAATTTCAATGGTGCAGATTATGATAATAATAGCACAATATTCTGATAGGTGAAACATAATATAATTATCAAAGCATGTTTCTGGGAATATGACTACCAAACGACTCAATTTAGTAACTTTCAACAATGAAGATTTTAATAACAACATCACGAAATTCAGATGGATGATGAATCACATGACATAATTCAGTTCTAACAATTTTTTTTGGAAAAAAGAATCAAGTAAGCATGTAAGTATGGGGCTAACCTTGCCATTGATGATACAAGATCTCTGTTATTATTTGAATGCATTATGACACAAAGCAAGTTGTAAGCGGCAAATTCCATATCAGACCCCTCAATGCCTTCGGCATAAAGAGTTTGCAACTGAGATTGGCACTGCATTCACAAAATAGCGTCAGTATCTAAACTCTAACTCCAAGTTGAATAACATCCTCAACTTCTATGATAAATCATTCCCATTTCCAAAACAAGCAAAGATGGGGCCAAAATTTACTCGATTTAAAATTATAATTCACTACTTCATAGCATTGATTGCCTTTAATGAACCTTGATCTCAAAAAAAGAAATGAAACAGATGCATAACAAGCAAAGACGAGTAAAAAAAGTAATCAAAGACTAAAGCGAATTAAAAACATAAAAGTTTCTTTTCTTCAAAAAATATAAAGAACAAACCTGATTATACTCAAACAGGTCCCCAAATTCCAGTGCCAATCGGGCATGTGTTTCATACACCTGAAGCATTGTTTCAATAGTTATCATGTGCAGAAAAGTTGGAAAACATATATGGGATTAGGGATATAGAGTATACAAACTACCACCCCAAAAGCCCTTCCCAGTAGATTAGATCAGCTAAATGGATCAAATGATGTTATTATGTTCTATAACCAATTCTAATATGCAGGACATGTTAAATAAAATAGAAGTTGGGGACAACGCGCTTTCACTATAATAGCTCTTAACTTTAATATGGATATATAGAAATTTATAATTCAATGAGGTTCCTGAACAATTGACTAGTAGCATAGCGAAAGAGACATAGGGGAAGTGGGGAACTGTTAAATTGAAAAATATTAAGAATAAGCAGAACCAATGATAGAATGCTATCCGTCAGAATATGTCAAACAAATGAGTACCTTGACTGTTAATTGATTGCGTATTCGTTGAACAGTTAGGTCTTGGCGAATAGACTTTAACTGATCACATTTATAGAGGTAATTCTTCTGGGAATTTTGAATCATCAATAGCGCTTTTTCAAGAACCTCTTCAGGTCTTACCTGTAAGTTCATAAAATTTTAATAAGGTTCATAGTCAAAAGGAGTAGAGGGAAGAGGAAGGCAGAAAAAAGTAGCAGCAAACAATTTAAATTCCTGAGAGGAGACATTACAGTGGCAGGATCAGGTGCAGAAGTTAGGCGAAGGTAACGCTTTTCAATTTCCTGGCAAGTACCCTTCACAGTTAGAGCATCCCAGTCAATATCCTCAACAGCTTTGCTGGCACCATCTTCAAAGCTTTTGCTCAGCACCAAGGCACTAGCCCTTCTATTGTAAAAGCTTCCACCCCCAGCATGTTTTTTCCTTGAGTGATTATTTTCTGTTCGATGCCCTTGTCCTAAATCAAATCGCTTGGAACGATTTTCACGTCTCTTCCTTTCCTCTGGTGTATCACTAAAAGCCATTGCAGCAGAATAATATGCTGTCAAACTTTGTTCCTTGTCACTATCACTAGATGCATCACCATTTTCAGAAGCAATAGAAGCATCTGTAAGACGCTGCTTCTTAAATGGCCTTTGAAGAGCCTTACTAGATAATCTCTGCAGTAATGGAGAAAATTTAGTATTCCTCAACCCGTCCTTGCTTTCTTTGTTTTCCACTGCCACCTGCATACCATTTTTTAATTAGGTAAATGTAACGTTCATTTCTTAGAAACTTATTGACACACATACTTCTCATTCTGAACATGATTGTACTTGAAAGGCACATTTTAAAGGGGAGCAAGGACAATACTTTACAGATGATAAAGTCCTTCCAAAAACAATAAGGCGACAGACACAAAAATAAATCAAAGTGAGCTTGTATGTGTTTGTAAACAAGGGTACCAAACTCCAGACCAAACATGGAATATAAGATACGCTATCTGTCAATAATGGCATATTTTATTGAAGAATATCAAAACAGTAAAGCAGTCAATTTGGTTAAATATAACACAATGAACTCTTGAAGAGCTTTCTCTACCTACCAAGCAAAATAATTCTAAGATATAAGTCAAGCAAATTACAAATCAATAAAATTTTCATATGATACTAGCTGACTCACAGAAGTGACCACAAAAATTGAAGGATATTGAAATGTAGAATAAAAGTCAACAAACTAAATATATGGAATGTGAGCCTCAAACTTGTCTAAATAAAAGTAAAGGATCATTTTGACTAATCACAATACTAATCCTATCATATCTACATTTCATAGACACTACATGGAACACAGATAATTTGGTCAAAATGAGATCACAAAACACAATTATTATCCACATCATAATAGTAAAGATTCCCTGATCATAACAGCACATAGCCTCAAACACAACCCATAAGATAAAAATGGCATGAGATGATGCAAAACCAATAATTAAAAAATAGTGGGAAAACAGGAAAAAAGTCAACATGTTAAACTGCAGTTCCACTCCATTCAGAATTTATGACAAGAAAGCAACAAGAATAACACCGGCTGGAACCTTCAAAAATCCATAAATTACTTCAAGTACATAAATACCTTTCTGTCCTTTTCATTAGGTACCCAATTACTGTACTTTACAGTGTCATTACTGATTAACATTGGATTGTCAACTGGCTTCTCCTCTGGCATTGGCTCCCACCTACTTTTAGATCGTCTAGGACTTTTTTTAAACTTTGGCAATAAAGAATCCTGGGCTAACAACATTGAACTACTGCATGAAATGTTAACAAATAATGCCATTTAATATCGCATCACCTTATTAAAATAAATTCAATCACCAAAATGATAATTAAATGTTTCAAGGGATCGAATACAAATGAAACAGGTGCAAATGATACAAGTATGAAAAGAATAAAAATATGATGATACAGAAAATTCTTAAACATATATGTATCTACCATAAAGGTGAGATAAACTAGCACAAATTGATTTGAAAATAAATCCATCACTAGGTATGTGCAATAGCATACTGTATAAAACACAAATTCCACATGTATTCTGAAATAACTAATGTTCATTAATAAATGGGCTCTGCTATTTCATAAGATGAAGCCTTACATCAGGTTAAAACAAGTTCATAATTTGGCTTAAATGCATTTTTGATCCCTCAAGTATTGTAATTGTGCGATTTTAGTCCCTCCAAGTTCAAATTGTGTCCCTCAGGCATAGCAAATGTGTGATTTTAGTCCCTCGGATTTCAGTTATCCCAATTGGGTCCCCAGGTATCGCAATTGTGCGATTTTAGTCCCTTAAATTTCATAATTTTGTGATTGAAACTAATTTTTTTAGGGACAAAAATCACAAAATTGCGAAACCTGGGGGACTAAAATCGAAAATTTGTGAGACATGAGGAACAAACCCAATTGGGACAATTGAAACTTGAGGGGCTAAAATCGCACTATTGCAATACCTGGAGGACCAAAGTGCAATTAAGCCTTATAATTTCAATACATAATAGTCATAATTCATAAAACGCTTTTGGTGCACAACAAAACAATAGTTCAGAGTGAACAAAAAAATGGCATTTCTCGGCCGCAACCGAGATTTCTTCCCCCCAAAAAAACTGTTTCAAAGGCAGAATACAAACAATGTAGAGTTTCACCAATCACCCACCAAGCCACCACTGTTTGGGATTCACAATCTCTATTCAGTCACTCGAGTAATAAGGAAAAATTGATTATTTTTTTATTTTATGGATGAATATCATGACTAATACTAAGCCATATTCAATCTATTATGTTTTCATCAGTCTTGTAGGGGTGGGGGAGATTGATTGTGTGCGCGTGACTTGGGTATGGTTGTGTGGGTGTACAGGGATTGTGAGTGTGGGATTTAGGGGGAAGAGAGGGTGGGAATTTAGGATAATCTGAATGTGTGTTGAGAGAGGTGTGGCTTGGTGGGGGGGTTGGTGAAACAAAATAGGAAAAAAAATAATTGGTTGACCGGTAAAAAGGAATTTTTTTTTTTTAAATTTAGTTTATCTTTTCTATGGTTGAATACTTATCATGATTACTGCTAAGCCATATTTTAATATTTTTAATTATTTTTAACTTAGATATCTCGAAAGAAAAAAAAATTAATCACAAGTTATTATGGATTGTATAATATAGAAAATTTAACATAGTTTTGTGGTAAGTTGTCAGCCACGTTGTAACAACCACAATCCATATTGCAGAAACCTTAACGCAACCGCAACCACGGCCGTAATTTAAAACCTTAGGAACAGGTTAATGAATAAAAGATGGCATGCATCACTTTTCATTAAATTATCCTAATTATTCAAAGAGGAAACAGATCAATGTTATCATAATTTCCAAGACATTACATGCTTCTCCTTTTTCATTCAATTGTGCCCTTAAACATTAAAAAAACAAAATCTTTAACAGATGTAAAATGTAGAAACTCAATAGAAGCTCTATGGATAAGCATTTAGGTATGTGCATTAGTATCAGTATCAGATAGATACTATATAGATAGTTAGATACTTACTCATTTTTATGCATAAGTGCTTTACAGCATTAAAGATTATAAATATTAACTCATAAATTTGGGCATGGCAAAAACTTAACTCCAAAAGTTAACTATGAGGAAAGAACTGTCCAACCTTTAACAAGCTCTATTTTGGCCATATCTATAGTTGATGTGGAATCTCAACACACACCTCTCGTGTCAAGGATCAGACCTCTAGAGCATGGAGATTGTAAAACTGATTTTATTTTACGTTACACTAGGAAAGGCATGGGACAACTCAAGGGTAGCTCAAATATCAGACCTACAACAGGTCTACCATCTTGAATTTGGGTCAAGCTTTACTACAGCTGGTTCATAAGGTGAGGATTGTCCAAACCTTATAAGCTCTACTTTGGTCATATCCCTTAATCTATGTGGAATCTCAACAATTATAATCTAGGGACAAGATTAACAGTTTCTAAAATGTCAAATTTAGTGCAACAGAAATGCAGATGAGCTTCTAATAACATTTAAAACATATAGGTTCTTATTTTGTACTTCTATTTTAAATCTAATTATTGTCATTTTTACATTTTTTGGCCCTCCCAACACAAAAAAGAAGTAAGCTACTTCCACCCCTTTCTAGTTAAGAAAATTGGAAGAAGAAATAGTAATTGATCAAACCTTGAAAATTAGCAAAAACCAGAAACACCTGAAGTTTACACAGATACAATAATGAAATGTCAACATACAAAAACAATAGGAAAACAGGAGACAGCATACTCTTTATTGATCACATCTGCATCTGGCATTGGGAAAAGTGGTTCCATATCCCAATTTCGTGTGTTGAGAGTACCATCAGCCGTTGCCTTAGTGATTATCTGCAAAGGAGGTTAAGGAATCTGATAAGATTATTGAACAAAACTGGCAAACAAAATCTAGAAAACAATTTATATGACTGATGCCAATAAAGATCATTAAGAAGGACATGTAGTCAATGCATAACATTAAATATTTTTTTATCCACAAAAATAGAATCCAAACGGATCTAACAGGACAGTGAATTAGCTTGGAGCCTAGTACTTAGCTCGCAGATGACCAGAATTATGAGCATGGAGACTGAAAAATATGTTAATGATTCTTCTCCAAATTCAATTGCTGTAAGTGAAAAACACGTAAAAATATATTCCAATTTTCAGCTTATATAATTTTAGACAGCATCAGAAAAATTGTGTCTATTTAAAGGCAAAAATGGTAATAATTTTGAGTAATGTTCTTGCACACTTTGGAGGAGGAGACCAAGGACTTTGGAAGAAGTCATCAAGGGAAATCTCATGGTAAACAATATGCCTAAAGTTCTGGTATTTAACCAAGCTGAATGGCAACATGTGATCCATGTAGCTTACAACTTACAGTTCCAAGCAATATACAGTTGTTGGCTTCAATGTTACCATCCTTGATCGTTAAGGAACACAAATGTACATAGAGAAGAAAAAGAATGGAGGGGCAAGACAATAAAAAGATTCAACAGCTCCCTCGACATTTCTCCTTTAGTCCTTTGTGTGCACACGGGCTTTGTGCTTTTGAAGGGAAAATAAATAAAACATGGTAAACACATAAAGATTTGGCAACATGCATTTATTAAAGAGTTAAGTTTTGATACAATGTCAATATAAAGAATTTTACACTATCAACTAATTAGAAATCACCCTAGATATGACTTTTAAAGTCATTACAAAAAATCAACAATCTTACCTTGATCGGATGTCAGTGTAGAAGACATTCATATTGTCAATGCATTCTAATTAAATTCTTTATTAAAACGAGTTTAGTAGGCATGCATTATCAATATAGACGTGTACACTGTCAACCAATCAAAAATATTCTTAGTATGACTTTTTAAGATATTATAAAAGTCAATATAGCATACATGCAGTTAGCGATTGGATGAGAAATGCATATATTATTTCATCATCATCATCATCATCAACAGTACCTTTAATCCAAGTTAATTGGGGTCGATGGTAAATGCATATATTATTTATTCTATTAAAAAACTTGAAAATTATGAACAACGTGGGTATGGGTGTGGGAGTGTCTTTTTCTATTTATTTATATTTCATCTATCACTTGCCACTAGCTCTATCCACAAATGTCAACTTCTTTCTCAATGTCTCTAGCATCAATTTAACAAAATAAAGGCAATTATAAAAAATTATAGAATCATATACTTTCTGCTCAGCATATCTAAAGCCAAGACTATAGACCCTGTTCTGTTTGATTAAAATAAGGTTATATACACACATAAATTATCTTAGGTTTCAAAAGCATCATAGCTGTGCTTCAACTGTATCATTTTGCCATAATGCAAAAACTGCAAAACTAGAAGGGAGGGGCAAACCAAATCAAGCCAATTCCGAACAGCAGAGTGTTTGGAACTGGTGATTAGATGAAAGGAATAATATATTAATATAATTCCTTCTTCCAATATATAAAACTAAAAAACTCACCTCCTTCATGACAGCCTGACATGCGACCATTTGCTTATCATCTTTACAACGTGCCAAAGCTCTTTCAACATAGCCACGTAAAGACTTGGGAAACATACCAGGCTGTGAGCAAGAATAGTTCAGTAATTACTAAGAGTTAATACATAAAGTAGTCGTCATTTGGTTGCAATACCAACTTGCTCTATAAAGCAACATGCATTTAACCAATTCCTGGAAAATCAATACTGTTACTTTAAAATTAGGTTCTTAGCTCCAAATCATGATATTTCATTGAAGTCAAAAAACAATGTCATTTATCACTTTAGAAGAGATTAACGTTATAAACAAGACAGTAGTTAGCATGCATACTCCGTGTTGACATAAAAATTGGTCTTTTCAAGGGGGTTTAACCTCAGATATTTTAAGGGATTGGGTAGCTTTTCTTTGTTGATATTATTTGTTCTCTGTTATGTGATCCTCTTTTCTGTTAAGGACTAAGCTTATCCTCCTAACCCTTTGTAAATGTGTTCCCAAACTTCAGTATTTCCAAACACTTAATTTCTATCAACTTATAGTAAGATGATGTGTTTCTAAATATTTATTTTCCTTTTAAAATGAAATACAATAAATAAATAAATTGTTAGGATGATAATTAGCTAGCATGCACTATATAATGAAAAAATTCATTGAATATTATTGTTTGAGACTCACCTTAAGTATAGAATTAGCAGCATCATTAGATGATGTTTTCTCACTTGGCTTCGGTAACGAAACAGCAATATACACAGGTTTTGGTGCTGAACTGGTTGTAGAGCTATCTTTTTCGGCTTTGGGCTGTCCAAATGTCAAATTTGAAGCAATTCGAGGATTTGTAGGAATTTGAAGTTTGCTTACCCATTTTGCATCTGGAGATGAAACACTTTGTACAGGTGCCAGATTCACCTGTTGAGAGGGGAGAGGTGGTGGCGGTGGTGGAGGAAGGTACAAGTTGGTTCCTTGAGAAGATACAGTCTTCTGTTGATCCTGAAATTTATCATAAGAAGATTTTAAATCCAAAGGACTTTGATAGTTTGGTTGAATAGGATTAGTTTGTTGTATCTGAGAACTTTGGGCCCCATGCTTCCAGTAACCATCATGATCACCACTATTTACTGTGGCAGGCTGACCATAAAAAAATAACATGAAATTAGTAAGTTAACTAAGCCAGACTACCAAAAAAAACACTAACCAACCGTATGCAACAATCTTATAAAACTGAAGCAAACCAAGATTAGATAACCAATATACAAAAATTTGAATAGAATTGGTATTCAACAAAAACCATAACCAAAGTAACTTGACATGCGGGAATAAAAATTTATCTGTTCTGTGATGTCAAATATTCTAAGTAGTATTCATTTTCCACACTTTTGTTCTGAAAGTAATCTTCAAACCTGAAAAGAAGGTATGGAAGAAGAGCTGGACTCTTGCCTCCAAAATGGTGGATATGATTGTGGAGGCTGGCTATTTGGAGTCGCATAACCACTAGTAACTGCGGGAATAGGACAACCCAAAGTAGATGAACTTGTGACAGATAAGTTCTCTGTCCCTGGTGCACAGCTGACTTCTGTTTGATTGTAGTAATCTGCCCACTGTTTGTATTGTTGCTGATACTGCACTGAAGTAGTGGCAGCACCAGAACTATAAGAACCACCGGAATCTGGGGTGTAGTTAGTATATGGATGAGAAGAATAACTGCCATTGTTCCACATTGTTGCTTGATTTCCATATCCGCTGCTGTTTTGGTAACCTCCGGTAGTCTGATAATCAGCAGGATTGTAATAAGTGCTTGAATAACTTGCGGATCCAGCATAAGACTCAGTATTCTGAAAGGAGGAAATAGGCTGATAAGGAGCACCTGTGTTTTGATATGCTCCTACAGGCTGTGAATAGGTATGATTAGGTTGCTGCTGATAGTTGTTATAGTAGCCTGAGTATCCCATGCTGCCATAACCATATGGATTAGAAGAACTTGGGTATGATGCGTAAGCATTGTAATCTTGGGTTACATTAGCTGTTCCCAAATTTGATGAATTACCAGCAACTGATGATACATTTTGACAATCTTGAATGCTTCTTCCAGGTGGCTGTGGATGCTGATCATACTGGTAGGTTGGATTAGAATAAACTCCATTTCCTGTAGAGCTATGAACAGTCCATGACGCAGCTTCTGACCCAGTTGTAGTGGGAGCATAGGAAGTTGGATGATGTTGGCTAGCATCAACATGCCGATTCTACAAAAGAAATAGATTGTGAGTTATGCTTTACGTGATCAAAGTATACACCATTGAACCATGCGTGCACTGAGGGATACAGGGATGAGAAGGCTGAAAGCATTCAGGAAAAAATATCCAAACAGAAAAAATTCAGGTGTAGAAACAATAAAAATTAAATACGTATCCACCTACACCTACACTCTATCATAAGAGAATTCACCATTTAGTATACATTTTTTTTCCTCTCTAAAAGATAAGTGTTTCATAGAACAGGCTCAAAAATCTCTCAAGAAAATGCTTATGGGTTATGAATCATTTAAAATATCAAAACATTATTGTAGCAAGCTCTCGGCTCTCGGTAACAAATGGATAACAATTTTAAAAGATGAATATTGATTAACAATAATTTGTACATCAAATTTTGAAGCTCATACTACAATAAACAACACTGCTAGATTCATGAATTTAAGCATCTATACTACTTAATTAAGAGAGAGAATCATTCATGCTTCATTGATTACCTCGAACAGATGTGGCTCCGCAGGAGCTAAGGTCTCGGTATTACTTCCTTCGTTGGCCATCTCGCAAAAACCCTGATTGACCAACAAAAACAAAAACACATAATTCAATCCATAAAAATGCAACAAAAACCCTAATAAGTTGATAAAAACAAATCGTAACAGTGCAAACCTCGGAAAATCTCAGAAGGTTCCGAATGGGGAAAAGCTCATTGGCGGCGATTCAGGGCAGCAGTTAGGAATCGGGGGAAGCAGAAAAACCAAATTGGGGAGAAGAACAAAAAATAACGAAAAGCAAAAAAGAAAAACAAGTAGCAAATAATATTAAGATGGAGAAAAAAAATAGATAGAAAAGGTAAGGAAGGGAGGACTTTGTAGTAAAACGTAAAAAAGGGGTTACGGGCGAAGAAGACGCCGGAACAGAGAGAGAGAGATTTATGTTTGGGTTGGGTTGTGAGAAAAAAGTTGGAAGAAATAGAGAATTGAGGAATGAGGGAGGGAGGGAGTGTGCACAGGTGGGGTCTTCCAATGGCGGTACAGCGAGATCGATTGACAATCTTCGCGGATTTTGCCAAATATTATTATGTGTTAAATGTTAATTAACCATTCTTCTTTCTTTTTTAAGTTCAACTTAATTAACCATTCTTTTTTACTTTAAGCATTCTTGTGAAAATATAACGCTTTGGCTAATGGCTACTCAATCTATATTAGCCTTGATTTGGTGCATTGGCAGTCCCATCTTTAAAATTAATGAATGATATTTTATATTTTAAATTAGAACATGAATAAAAGAAGTTTAGATTTAAGAGCTTTAAGCATATGGTAATTAGATTTTTTAAAATATTTTTTAATTGTTTTAAGTCTTGTTAATTAGAATTTTTAAAATGTTTTAAAAGATAATATATAAGATAAAAACATAATGCGTGACAATAATAAAGTCTATTAATTCAAATAAAAATTAAGTTTACTTTTAATTTATTATTATGTATTAGTTTTATTTTGGGACATTATCAAATTTATGTATGTATGTATTACTAATTGTTGTTTAATATAATATAATAAATATTTTTCTGAAAAATGTATGATTTATTAACATCATATTTGTTATTAAATATTAAATTCTTTGAATTAAAATTGTGTATAATCACAAAATATAATTAGTAAAAGTAAAATATTTTTTAAAGAACTTCAAAATTAGGAAAATTAGGGATGATAAGAATTCTTATACTTGCAAATATTCAGCCAAACTTGGCCTAATTTGACAAAGAATTGTCGTTTAGATCAAATTTAGGTTGAGATTTGACATCTTCATTATTATAATGAATTGAGTTTATGCTATGAATCATTCTGTTTTTATGATTTATTCAATTTAACGACATTTAAAATAAGACAAAAAAATATGTACAAATATATTGTTAAAAAGTAACAACCATTTTCGATGGTCAAGGGAGAAAGGGCAAGTACCCAACCCCAAGCAGAGACCGGAATAGTCGTCCCGCGTTGTTTCCATATTTATTCACAATCGTCACTTTTTTGTTTTATTTTAAATAATTATTATATAATGAGAAGCTTAAAAAATACTTTTAGTCTTTTATTCTATTTTTTATTTTAATTTTGTTTTCTAAATAAAAAAAATCAATTTAATCAGTTCACATATTTCTATTAGATCAATTTATAGACGTTGTAAAGGTGATGTTCCAAATCACAGTTCTACAATTCCTCTTCAATGTATCTAGAATGCATTTTAATATGTTAGTCGTTTCAGTTTTTTTACTTTATAGTTTAGTCTTTTGAAAATAATATATTAAAAACATAAATAACAATATCTTAAACCGCGATGAACTTGGTAAATTGAATATATATTTCATTGTTTTCTTACTTTAAAACGTGTAAGCGTGAATGTCACCCGATATGGTACTAGTTGTAAAAAGATGTCTATCGAGATATTGAAAATCAGTATCACTAATAGTAACAATAGTATCTCAAAAACATGAGATGTTGAGTTTTCAGCGTAATTATAGGGGGAAAATGTATATCAGTTGATATTGCTATCTACAAACCAAAATCACTTTTGCACTATTGATTCAAAACAAAAGATTAATTAGTTCAGGAAAATAACATTTAATACCTAAAAATACGCCATGCATAAGTGATGAGGACAATGTGGGATGAAAGTAACATTAATAATGAGAGTAGTAGTCGAGTTTTTAACTAGCGTCAAGTGACGCCTTATACATGACTGCCCACTGTTGGCCGTCATGCAATTAATACAACCATATGTAGAGCTATACGGAGACCAATCCAATAACAGGCAATAAAACAACAACGATCCATGCCTTTTTTCTGTTCTCCTTGATATGCAAATCCATCTATTTGGAGGAAATCGCAAGTTATTACCACATGACGATATAAATAAAGGCGGGTCTGAGACAGGCAACAGGCAAACAATGCCTTGTACTCTTGTAACAACCTAACTACAACAAAAAAAAACAAGAATCATAGCTAAGCAGGCCGAAAAGCCTAAGGTACAGTAGACCCTCTCTCTGTAATGGCATCGTGCCATAAATTACTTTCATCTATGTCAGGAAGATCCAACTAGCTTGGAACGATGATTTCATGCCATACTACAATGTATCCAACTCACGACTTATTCAATATATTTTTTGTGTAGACTCACACCTTTTTTTGTTTCCATCATGTACTGCTGTTGTACTTCTAAGTCTCTGTTGAGTGCGAAAATGCATGCATGAAGAGACTAAATGCAAGCAGCAATTTTGAGCAAAAACAAAAAAAGTTCCACTATTTAATTTTGTCCACTTAATGCTGCTCCATCATCCTCAGCATCCAATTCTTGTTCCACACCTTTGACCTGAAAATGCGGCAAGCAGCATTAAATAATGTTTAAGTAACTATAGTATAAATGAATTATACATATAAATCGGAATTCATTTTGTTAATGCTGTTTGAATAAACATTCAAGGATTAATATATTTTTCTACAAATTAGACAATACAAGGTAAAAAGATAGAATAAATAATATATGCACTCACAGTATAAAGTTTTCTTACATAGTTATATATAGGAAATTTGGTGATTTTTACAATAATTATCTTAAAAGTCATATGATATCAACAATGATTATTTATTAGTTAATAATATAAAAAATTTACACTAACAATGCATATCTAATTATCTATTGAACTCAAAAAGATCCATATGACACATTATTGATGAAATTTTGGATTATGCATGATCTCTGTAATAGGTATGTGTAATCCATATTCCACAGCTTAGATGTAGTCACATAAGATAATAGCAAATCCAATTCATAGTGTAGGGTGACCCAGTGTACAGTGCCCTAGCTGATGGGATCCAAGGAAGGTAGATGTATGCAACCATACCCCCACAAGTAGATAGGTTAGCCCGAGGACACAACACAGCAATCTTATCATTGCACTATAAGGCTTGTCCTCCAAAAAGAGGTGACCTGGTACATGAGGCTCTGACTAAGTAGGGTCTAGGGATGTTAGAAGTACATAGTCTTACTCCCACAAGCAGAAAGGCTATTTCCAGGAATTGAAACTGTGACCTCTAGGTCACAAGGCAACAAACTTGTCCTAGCCCCAAGGCTTACCCTATCAAATTCAAAGGTGTAGAATACAATTAGCAAATTTTACAAGTTAATTAATTGGTTCCCTAACTTTACCACTGTAATATAGACTCAATTAACTTGAGAACATGAATAATAGAACATGCAAATCATTTCAATGCTAAAGGAAGATAATGTTCAAGATTCCAATCAATTCTGCTTCTATCAAGTATAATGAAAATAATAAATGCATTATGCTCATCATAAAAAGATATTGTCAAACTGGTTACCTCAGGAACATAATGCATCAGCATATTTTCAATTCCTGATTTCAGAGTCACTGATGAACTTGGGCAGCCACTGCATGCCCCTTGCATTCTAAGTTTTACTATCCCAGTATCTCTGGATAAAAACACAACATAAAAAACAAGTCAGTAAAAATATCAGTAAGATAATTGATCCAAGTATTAACAATTAGTTACACCAGAGTCAATAACAGCTCTTTTGACAATTCAGTTGGACTGACAGTAGGTTAGTTAGTCAGAACAGTTGACAGTGTATATAAAGAATATGAGGGAAATAATAAAATGGATGTTTTAGATAAAAAGTGATAGGGAGGGAAATAATAGAATGGATGTTTTAGATTCGGGGGGAAAGCCATGACAACAACTCCAGAATTTCCTTGGACTTTGAGATATATGTTTCCATACTACCACTTTCCTTAGGATTCTGCAATGAAGTTAATATTTTACCATCTGGTTACCTACTTTTCTGTTCTGGTTCTATAAAAGTCAGTCTATAATATATACATAATCTTCCTCAAGATTTTCATAAAAGTGTTCCAAAACCAAAATAACAAAAATTTAAACGGAACTTACGGGTCAAAACCTCTATATTCAATGTCCCCGCCATCATCTTGCACTGCCGGTCGAATTCGAGTCTCTAACAATTCCTTGATCATTGCAACTGTTTCAGAATCATCCTGTATGGAAAAATGTATATGTACCATTAGTTTTCGCCTTCTCAAACTTCCTATGTACTCCATGAGTAAGACAAAGACAAATCCAGGGCACTTGAACCATTTTACAAAGTCTTAAAAATATGTTTCTCCTAGAAGTTGGTTAGCTACTTCTCATTTTGTTCTAAGATTCTTCCTATTAGTAGGCCATTTATGGCACGCGGGAAGAGCTCACACAGCTGCCGCAGGATATGAAAAGGAATTGATCCAGATTTTGAACCTGTTCTTTCCATGATTCATCTTAATTGAGACATGAGATCCTATGAAGTAGAAGTCACTTTTATTTTACCATAAATATTGGTTTGAGTTGAGCAGGTCATATTGAAATGATAATCTTTTCCTTTTTTCTTAGTTTCTATCAAAAAAAAAAAGATTAACTAAGATTCACTATGCATGCTAACTAATATAATGTGATTAACTAAGAATTTTTGTTAATAATATGACCAAAATAGTATATATAAGTGAGGAACAATCAACACCTCAAAAACTAACTTTTGGAGTTGAATTAAGATTAAATCCAAAATTTTAAGATGGTCTCAGAATTTATCCTAGTAATTTTTATTAGGCTTATCAGACTGTTATTGGATCACCTGCATACTTGAAATGTCCAGTCCTTGGTATGAGGGGATGTGTTAGAAATCTCACATTGATTAGTATCCGGTAAAAATAGTTTATACAAGTGAGGGACAACCCTTAATTCAAGAATTAGCTTTTGGAATTGAATTACGCCTAAGCCCAAAATTCCAAGAGTTATTAGTATGCACTGCATAGCTCAAACAAAGTTCCAATTACAAATTAAGCCAAAAAAAAATTACCTACTCCACTAACCAGAGGGTCCTCGCTATGTGAAGGTAAGGAAAATGGATATTGTACGCAGTCTTACTCTTGCATATGCAAAGAGGTTGTTTCCGAATTCGAACTCATGACTAACACAACTTACTGGTGTGTAAGGGTTCGCCCAATTACAAATTAAAACAAAATGGTTAAAAAATTTCATTTTATTAACCTATGCTGACTTCTAATGTAAATCTTCAATACCTGAATTAAAAAAGTGAAACAATTCTAATTCTGACTGGTACAAAAATACACCTAACAAACTATCCTTAGGAATTAGGTGGAAATGCATGCTTACTTGGTGAATAGCTGTATCCATGGCCGCGGCGGCTTGAGAATCTAAAAAGAGAGGCTGACCAGAGGAGTAGAAATCCATAATGGCGGCGAAGACTTCAGGCTTGAGGAATTCCCACGCAGCCTCTTCCGATTTCGTAACGGTAACGAAATCAGATCCAAAGAAAACGCGAGTAACGCCTGCACAACAATAACAACAACCACAGAGGAATCAGATTGAATCCCTAAACAGAGAGAGAGAGGGAAGGAAAGAAAAAACTAGAGACCGTCGATTGAGAAGAGCGATTTGGCGAGGGGAGAATTCATTGCAGAACGAGGGTTTGGGAAGTCAGAGCTTCCAACTTCCATGACGGGCTTGCCGGGATAAAACATGAGAGACGAGGGATTTGGCGTGGGCTGCGTTTGGATGAACATGCTCCTGCGTTGCCCATGCCCGCTGGAGAATCCAAACGGTGCCTTGCGGTGAAAGTGAAACGACCGCGTTGCGCTCAGGCAGCGAGGGAGAGTGTTATGATTGTTACTCTGCGCTGCTAATGCTCGTTGGAATGGAATACGCACTCGTCTTAGCAATCGTAAAACACTAGTACTCCTCATCCTTCGCGATTCCAATCACTCCTTCTTCAATCTTCCAGTTATCTTTTTATGCCTATCTGCCTCCGCGTGCCCCAAAACCCTGGTTACATGAGATGAGACCTAAAATTGTGTTAGTTTTAGAGTTTTGGTACACTATATTTTAATTTTTTTTCATATATTAAGTTTTAAAAAATTTATTTTAATTTTTTATATTCTTAAAAATTTTATTTTAGAAAATTAAATTTTAAAAGTTTGATTTTAATTATTTATCTTTTAAAAAAATATATTTCTAAAAGTTTTATTTTAGTTTTTTTTAACAAACTTTAGTATTTAATTAATTTAAAATAGTATTGTTAAAAATCAAAATAAGATCGAAAATGATCTTTACCACATTTAAAGTTTATCATCATCATCGAGATCCAATATTTTTTTATCTATATTAATGTTGGATCACAATGTAATTATGAGTGACATGACGGTGTTATTTGGTGGATGAATGTTGTGAATTTGAATTGTATTAGAGAAATAGATAGTTATATGCATTTTAAAAAAATAATAATATTTTTTAGTCGTCATTATTTTAAATTAATTATTTCAAAATTTTAAACTAATGACACATTAATATTTGTTAACAAAAATTAAAAGATATAATTAAAACGAAACTTTCAAAAATATAAATGTCCAAAATAAAGAAGAGAACAAATAAGGGAAGAACACGAATCATTGTGTTTCAAAAAGTGAATAAAACAAAATTTTACTAAATTTTCATAGTATGAATTTTCGAAAATGCATCTTCTTAAATATTATTAGAAATAAATTGATGCATTTATATTTGCATGAGTTGTGGTGTTGCAAGAATTTAGATTATGTGATTTTTTTTCATGAAATTATTTAAGTATCTAATATATATTGTGTACATTTACAATGAATTATCTTTATTAATCTTGTTTGGTGTAGTGTGCCTTGTGCTTCAACAAGTTTATATATGCATGTTTAATTTAATTATTTATGTTTATGAATGTGCTTAATTATGTATATGTATGAAGTATTGTTGGCTAATTGTTATTTATAAAATTGTGATACTATAATGGTGTGATATTGAGGATAATTATGATTGATGTAAAGTATTTGAGAATTCATTTAGTAATTATTTGGGATGACATGTTGTATTAGTATGAGAATCAACTATCACATTCCAATAAGGAATGATAATATACATTTTATTCTAAGAATAAAATGATAGATGACTCCATCTAGGATGAGAAAAAGATATAAGATACTTCCATTTTGGATGAAGATGAGATTTATAATAGATAATTTCATGTGACATAGAAAAGAAATTATGAATACCTTCATCTAATTACATGGATACGAACTCATTGACCCTTTGAAGAATCTAAGATCCACAATGATTTTGGAAATCAAAGAGTTTAATTTTTTAATTTTGGAAATTGTTGAGTTATATCATGATATTTGTTTGTTTAATAATTTAATGCAGTGAAGTGTTGATGATTATTTACTAGAATGTTATTTTGTTGTGTGAATAATTCATTATTATTTTATAAGTATGTATATATTATTTTTAATTTAATTTTTAGAATGTCATTATTGAGTTTTTTCAATTACTATTGAGAATAATATTATTTATAAACTCTTTTAGAACTTGTTTTATTTATTGGGATTATTATTATCTCATTGAAAATGTTTTTTTTTTTCATATTTCGAGTGAGAAACTTTTGAGACGGAGAATAATTGAAGACATAATTTATTATTAGTTAAACTTTATAAATGTCTATATTTAAAAATAAAATTATTTATTTATGTAATGACTCATTTATTTATAATATTTAAAATGTTTCGAACCATTGAAATTTTTAAATCTTTATTTTATGAACTTTTTAAAATATATTTTTATTACCAAATGTTATTATAACTAATTGTGTTACAAACATAGTCAAAGTAATTACATGATCCATTATTCTACAAAAACAATTATAAAAAAATCATATATTTACGGAGTAAAATAAGCTATAACAAAGGAGGTATTCAACGGCATTCAGACAAAAATTACCAAACCATTGGTCGTGAGCATATGTAGAATAGCCTCTGTGGATTCTTAGTCATCTTTGAAGTTTAAATCACAACCTTTTTTCTTGCAATTACAGTGTGAAGAAGAAGCATCTTTCGTTGATTCTGATCCACCATCCATTCAACATATTAAGGATTAGTGAATGTGAACGAACTCTAAATTGGAGAAATGAGAAGCATAGGCAGAATTATCTTTGGACCTAAAGATGCCGTTACAAAGAATCAAAATGTTAGATTTTGGTGAAGAATCCAAACATTTCATGACAAATTGGTTGAAAACGCTTTGTTTAAAGAAGGCAAATTGGTCCAAAACGGTCTATTTGAGTAACCAAGTCACTGTACCCAGTGGAGAAACATTGGCCAAAGTGCCACAGTTAAAGAAAAATGGTAAAATGTCAAGGACCAAAGAGAAATTGTCAAAGTGTCATAGTGCCTATTTCGCTGGGCACATCAGCGACATTAGTGGGCTGACGTGGCATGCCAGGAGTGGCGTACCAAATTCGCTGGAGAGAGAAGCTAAATAGGTATGACGTGACAAATTTTTCGTAATTGCGTAGAAATTTCAGAAGGCCATAACTTTTGACTGGAATGTCCGATTGAGGCGAAATCAGTGTCTAAACGCTTGAAATTGAGAGCAGAAGGCCTGGGCAAGGAGACTTGCCCAAAAAATTTTCCCAAAAGAGGTCTCTAAGTGCCTCAAAATTGCGATTTAAGTTTCAATCATTCGAAAAATTTATTTTTGTCTACTTTTTTTAATTATTTAATTACTTAATTTAATGTTATTTTTTATTTTTTTCAATTACTTCTCTGAATTTCGAACATTTTGACATATCATATGCCTTCATCGGACATTTCTCTCAAAAGTTATGATATAAAATTGATAGTGCATATAAACTTCGAACAATGATATTTTTTGAGAGAAATGTCCGATGAAGGCGTATGATATGTCAAAACGTTCAAAATTTAGAGAAGTCATTGAAAAAATAAAAAATAACATTAAATTAAGTAATTAAATAATTAAAAAAGTAGACAAAAATAAATTTTTCGAATGATTGAAACTTAAATCGCAATTTTGAGGCACTTAGAGACCTCTTTTGGAAAAATTTTTTGGGCAAATTTCCTTGCCCAGGCCTTCTGCTCTCAATTTCGAGCGTTTAGCCACCGATTTTGCCTCAATCGGACATCCTAGTCAAAAGTTATGGTCTTCCGAAATTTCTATGCAATTACGAAAAATTTGCCATGTCATACCTATTTAGCTTCTCTCTCCAGCGAATTTGGTACGCCACTCCTGACACGCCACGTCAGCCCACTAATGTCGCTGATGTGCCCAGCGAAATAGGCACTGTGGCACTTTGACAATTTCTCTTTGGTCCGTGGCATTTTGCCATTTTTTTTCTTTTACTATGCCACTTTGGCCAATGTTTCCCCAGTGGAGATATTACGTCATTCATGATTGTGTCACATATACATCAAGGTTAACTGACGTCGAAAAGACTTGATGATCAAACCAATTTATCAAATACATTTATATATTATTATATTTATCAATTAAATTGATTATTTTCATCTTTTAAAAATAAACTGTTGAATACATTTTTCACGTACCAAATTGATAATTTATCCTTTTATTTGATTACTTTGCAAAGATCTCTAATTATTTTTTTCTTGTGTTTTTATTTTATATTTTTCTTTTACTAATTTTGTATCTCTTTTTTTATTTTTGGTTAAAATTTTGTAATTTTTACACATATTTTACTCTGTCCGAACAAAATTGGGTATCTATACTTAATATATGTAATAAACATAACTTAAAATAACAATTTTAGTATAATAGCATACTCGTGCATCGCAGGGTCACCATATTAGTATATATTAAGTTGAATATGTATTTTTATGAGTGAAAACTTTTCTCTTAATTTATTTTTTCTTAATGTATCAAGTGAGTCACCCGCACATCTTAATTTTGTCACTTTTTTCATTTTCATCAAGTAATATTTTTCAAATTTATACAATTTGATTTATCTTATTGTTAATACAAAAAAAAATCTATATATAAAATTTAAATTTTATAATTGAATTATGATACACTATAATTAATAGTTAATATACATAACTTATTTTACACTTTATCTTAAATCAAGCAATTTACTCATAATTCATTAACCTATAAATATAAATAAAAATTTTGTGTCTTATAATGGGTCATATCATATATATTTATTTATTTCTTATCAAGATAAGTGGGTCATCTATTTGATAATAGTATTTTTTATTTATATTCTAAATTTTGTTTCAATGAAAATAAATGTAAAATGTAAAATTTAAAAAGAAATATAATTAAAAATCCTAAAATATGTTTATTTCATGTCTCCTTTTATATGCATTTATAAACCTTTCATATTTAGTGCACACAATTCTCTAATTTAAAGGTGTGTATATAAGTGTAAGTGTACAAAGTGAGGGTTTTGTTAAGGATGGATATATGTATCTGGGTGTGCGAGCTTATTTGTTAAACTCATGAATCTTGTATATAACTGATACTTTTCTATTTAAAATCACATAGACATGATCAAAATCAAGCTCAATCCGTAAATTTTGACTGAAAAGAGAATCACACAAACCCTAAACATCACACTCGATAGCACACACAAACCCTTCTTTCTCTTACCTTACCTTACCCTAGTCATGCCACCCATCCTTAGGACCTTGGCCTTGTTTGGTTGTGCCTTTCTTTGGCCACCATCGTTCCTAATTTCACTGACAAACACACTTTCACCAATGTTCATGGTCACATCGTTGTGCTGTCATCGTCGTGCTCATAGTCATCATACTCCTGTCACCATCGCGTCAAAGTCACTTCAATATTATCCTTTACCTCTGCTTTAAAAGCTTGAAGCTTTTGCTAAATTTTTAACTTGTTATCGTTTCTTGTTGTGAGTCATTGCTTTCCTTTAATGGTTGTTCTTTCTATGCTAATATTTTGATAATTAATGATGATTCCTTATGGATGTGAGCCATTTTATCAATTATTATTATTATTTGCTTTTTTTCTCTATGATTATTCTGTTTTGAGGAATAATTATTCCTTTTGTGATTGAAATGTTTGTGAAAATCTAATTGATCGTGTTTTCTTTTTTCCCTTTGTTATTGTTTTATTTGTGATGATTTCTTCTAATTTGATGTTTTTTTTTAAAAAATTATCATTTAGACTTATGGTTTGACCCGTTTATCCACAAATTTTGTAGATCGAATATGGTCCCAAAAAAAGGACCATTTATCTCACATATTGAACTTATTCAGTCCATATAAAACACAAACTTCGCAGACCGGACCTTTGATTCAGACGTGTCTTCTAGTTTTCGCTTCAGTCCAATCCTGTTGTAATTCTACAAAGGATGAAGACTATAATACGACAATAAGAAACTGCAATCCGGCAAATACAATTTCGGACGGCATTGTAGCTTTCGATTGATTGTCAATGTCAAGTTTCAAACATAAACTAGAGAAATAATCTAAATTTCAAAATAGATTTGATCATCATAATTAATTAATTTTTAAAATCTCTTGAAAATTGATAAGTAACATAAACATAATTTAAAACCTAGCATGAAACTTGCGCCTGTTATTAATAAGTCCCCCTGGACGGCTGGAAAACAACATTGTGGCTGGCTTCCCCCATTGACTATGAATTAAAAGTCGGTATCATCTTCACACGCCAGAACACATAACGATTGATAGATTTTACTACTTCAGCTAATGTTACTTTTATACCTTCTTACAGTATTTTAGTTAGTACTTTCATTAGATATGCTTTATTTGCCTTGATGTCTATGTATATATCATTTTAGCAGACTGAATAATCCGTTGCTGGTAGGACAAGGGAAGTCCAAAGAACCAATAACTTCGTTCCATTAAATTATTAAAAACGAAAATGCCATTTGTTTCCCTCGCATGCACGTTACCACTTCCATCATTCGTTCAGCTACCTTCATTTCACAATTACTTCTTCCCCTACAATCTGGCCATACTTGATGATGCATGCTTTTACAATCATTCTTCAATGGGCTTAAAAACTAAAAGCTAGGTAGGTAGTAAGGAAAAGGAGCACTAATATTATTATAAATCTAATCCAATTCTGTAGGTGAAAAACCTGCAAATATAAATTCCATAATCCTCCCAACATTCCGCTGGAGGCTTTATATAGATAAGATTAGAGAGAAATCAAAATCTTTTCCTCTTCACCCGAGAAATATCATCAAAACTGTCATCACTCCAAACCTGTCCACCACCACCACCACCATGCCTGAAATTCTCTTCTTGTTCGTCCATATTTCTTGTTCTTCTAGGTGGCACATTTGCTGGCCGGCCCTTGATTCTTCTGTCAAACTCCCTTTCCCTTATGTTGTTGCCTCCTCTTTCATGAAAATCTGAATCATCTGAACAGAATCTATAATGTCTAGGTCCGTCTTCAGCATTAAGGTGAAAATTCTCACCAACATTGTTATTATAGGGAGGCCTGAAAGAACGCACAGGTCCTCGTCTCTCACCAAATCTTCTCCTATCCTCACCATTTCCTTCACCACTAAGCTCATGTAACCTACCAGAATGCATGGCCCCCCCAAAGTATTCATCATCATTATCCGCACGGTCCCGCGGATCTACAACATCAAACCTTCTATTTCTGATTAAAATTCGACCAGACCTCGGATGGCCATGGTCCCTTGCAGAATCAATGTCCCTCATATCATTAGAAGGTCTTGACATAAAAGAGGGGGAGCCATGCCTCCTCACCACTCTCTCTGCAGGGAAAACAGGACGATCAGGGGACCTCATTCTGTCAACCCTGTAGAATGGTGATCTTCTATGGGTTAGTTCTGGATGTCCACCAAAACCATCAGGGGATCTTCTTCTAGGAGACCTTCTTCTTGGAGATGACCATGGACCAGGTGAGCGACTCCTAGATCTGATGGGTGACTTGGAACGAATTCGAGGAGGACCCCTTCTCTGCATGGAAGAAAAATTCCTACTCCCTCTCGTAAACCGACCATCCATTCCCTCAAATGTTTGGGGCCGTGTGAACATAGCATCAATGTTATCCTCAGGCAAGCCTCTCATAAATTTATCATTATGCCTCACTCCAACCAAGTCTGAACCCTCTCCAATACATCTATTTGGACTAATGTTTCTTGGATTTCTATGACCAATCTGGATGCCATCTCTTCCTCCTGGTGAACGTCTCCTCGGTGCAATGTAAGAACCATCATTCAATGGCTTTCTGCCTAATCGACCATTACCAACATATGACCCATCATGTGCAACATTATTGTACTCCATATCGGTATCGGCAAAAGGAGGTGCATATTTAGGCCTGGGCCCACGAAACTGACTTGGACCATTATAAAACTCACCAGAAAATTCACGGTCCGATTCCCATTCACTACGAACTGAGTCTAATCGACTATTAAGTCTTCCTCTACCTCGCACAAAGTTAAATCTAGAGTTTCTAGGGGAGATATCGTGATGTCTTTCTCTAGAAAATTTGTGAGGCCCATCAATGAAAACTTCATCTCTGAAAATCAAAATAAGATGAAAAAGACTTGAGCAAAAGAAAACAACTCATTCGATAAAAGAGATATAATCTATAGGACTAAAACTTATACCTTCCTCTGTGTAATTTATCCCCAACAAGGGAGTCAGACACTACATCTCTACCAGCTCGAGACGACAGTGACCTGCCTGAAATGGGCCTAGTTTTACCAGGGGATGAAGAACTAGTAGCTCGAGACAGATCAATAATTCTCCCTGGATTACCACCATAATTTACATCTTTGGCTGCATCATCAGCATTTCCAGACACTTCCATAGTTTCAAAACCTAAGTCAGTTTGTTTAACTATGTCAGCTGTTTTGACAACCTCATCAGCACACTGGAAATCAACCCCATGGCTTCCATTAGTGGCTTGATTGGAAGGTGATTCTGCCACCATAGCTTCGCAGACATTTTTTCCTTCTAAAAGATCAAATGCTTTCATTTGCAAAACATTAGCACCATGAGCAGCAATGTTAGACTTCTCATCATCCAATGACTCTTGCACACACACACTTTTATCAATGACCTTACCAGACCTCTCATGCATTTCAATGTCCATATCAACAACTTCATTATTTATTTCACTTTGAATTGTAGTAATATTATCATTTTCCACCAACTGATATGAAGTGGGACAATCACCACTCACCATTCCTTTCTCCATCTGTTTATTTACAAAATTACTACAGTCGGGATGCTCTACTTCTCTTACCTCACATATGGTGTCTTCCGCTGTGGAAGGATCCAGTGGTTCTCGAACCTCACCATCTTCATAATCATCATCTTCAACATAGCGTTCAGTATCCACACCAATAGTCACAGCACGATTCTCATCTGACTCGTAATCAGAACCATAAGAATCATCCTCTAACATATCAGTAGATAGGGTTATCTTTTCTTCATCACTTACACAGCCTTCACCATTGCCTCGTGGGGCAGGTGGAGGATCATTCATGAGTTTCAATCTGCAAGCATCACAATCAGCAGCATTTTCTTCCTCAGTGCTAGCAGAAGAAATTTGGAGACCAGGATTATTCAACTCTGAACCATTACCAACCATAGGCATAGCAACTGTTTCTAAGGTAACCTGCTCAGCATTTAAACAAACACCATGACAAACTTTCTCAACATCGACTCCATCTGTAAGACTAGAATTTTCAATCTGGCTTACTATGTTTTCACTGGTTGATAACTCTCTGGTACACATAGGTTTCACTGGAGCACAAGCTGCCTCCGCAGAAATTTGTGTTGTCTCCGGCATAACTGGCATCGCCAAGGAAGGAGAAGAATTATCTGATCCTTGTCGCAAATCTTTATTCAACTGACCCATTTTCCTCACTGCAGCATTGGATCCTTCCTGATCACCCTCACGATTTGGTTCCTGTTTAACGGAGGCAGCATCAACTTTCATTAGATTGTTAACATTTGACAACTTTGAAGAGTTGGCAGTGGAAGGCTGAACAAGTTCTCGTTTAACAGCAACACTATCTAATGAACCCACAGGAGAGGCATTAGCTTCCTTCAAATCCTTTTTTGAGTTCTCATCAAATGGTTCTGGTTTTACCAACCTAAAACTAGAAGTATTTGCATCATCCACAGTTGAAGCCACACTTGACAAGCTCACATTGGGAATAGCACTACCAGAATTCAGCTTAACATATAATCTAGACGGCTCCTCAATATATTTCTGAATAGGTGTAAGAGATAGAATACTTGAGTCGAGAAATTTAAACTGCTGTCCACAGGGTCCAGATGGAAAAGTAAAAGCTATTTTCTGACTCTCTTCGCACATTGGCTTTACAGACACAACACTTGTCGGCAGTGTCATCCCTGTAGAGCACACTAACTGCTTTTCATCAAGTGAACTATCAGTAATTTTCAGCTCATCAATACTTGTTTTAACCGAGCCAGCTTCAGTCCCAGATTCTTCCCATGCATCCATTGTAGTATTCAGGTCCCAGTTTGCCCTGTTAGATTGAACACTAGTTGTGTCACTATCAGTTTTAGCATCAGTATTTAAACTGTGAGTACTACAGTCTTCTTTGCTTAGAGATAATTCCAACGAGACAGATTCTGCTTTCTCTGGTTTTTGACGATTCCCATCCTTCTCCATACTTGCAACAGCTGGAAAGAGGTGCTCCTTTAAGCTTAAAGATAAACCAGTACTTCCTGAAACTAAAGGAGTCTCTTGTTTACAAATATCTTGTAGATTTTGTTTGCTTACATCAGCTCCAATGCTAAGAGCAAGACCTTCCTTTGCAGCCAATAAGAGTTCAGGATTCCCTTTGATAATTTGGGATTCCAATATTTTATTGCTACCTTGACTGAGTATCTTCTCTTTGCTATCCATGACGTCCAAAGTACATGATTGAGTTCCGACATTTGATTGCTCACGTTTGGGTATAAGGAAGCAAGGGTTGCTTTGCACCATGTTAGCATTGGTAACATCAGTACTTGCTTTCTTATCTTCAAGCGCAGGGATTCCATTAGCATCAGATAAACCAGAAGAACTGGGAGAAAGAGTTGAACCGGGTGATGTGCTTGAATGTTCCTTTCGCAAGGGATCACTTTCTTCTGAACGTGAAGCCTCTTCCAAAGAAGGCTGATGATATGGGAACTTTCTTTTCTTGATTGGTGCACCTGCAGCATTTGGTAAAGTTGATCCTTGAGAAGTGCTTGAATTTTCTTTACGTTGTAACTCGGTTTCTTGAGTAAGAGAACATGGTTCCTCAGACACAGGTGCAGAAGAAGGCTGAATCGTAGGGAACCTCCTTTTCTTGATAGGCACACCTGCAATTAAACCACTAAATTTCCCAGCATAGGACTTTACCCCGGTCTGTCAATAGAAGATCAAGTAATCAATATCCAAAAAAGAACAAATTGGCATGGTTCTCTAATCGTAGTTAGCTGTAAATCAGAAAGGAAATAAACACCTCTTCATGTCCTGAAACAGGCATGTTTCCAAAGTAGTCAGTCTGCTAAAAAAGCTCACAAGTCAAACCCTTCTTTTAAACTTCAGTTATTACGATTCAATAGCAAATCCTCAACAAAATATATTGAAGTAGGCTAAAAAAAATCTGGCACTGAATTAACCATCGGTACGCATAACTATCTTCTAAAACGCTTCTCCTTTCCAAGTAAAAACAATCCTAGCCTTACTCTCACTTCCAAGATACAGACAAAGAAGTAGCATAGACCTGCAAAACACAACATAAAGACACAACACATCATAAACTCCCTTAAACAGATTACTGGTGGACAATCAAAGTAAAAAATAAAAAATAAATAAACAAACATGCCCCGTGCAAATTTTAATCAAGCCACGGTCAAACCAAATCCCCTTATAAAGTTTAAATTAGATCCAAAACTAACCGACCCCTACATAATCGCAACAAACAAACTCCTAGATCAGTCCTAAAGAATACTTTCAAATCATCTCAAAACGCAGATACTAAGCAAAAAAACAAAAAATGAAGTAAATTACCAAGAACAAATCCACCGTAAAACGATCAACAAAGCCAAAATTCACCAAAACAAAAGATAGTAAAAGATCTACTCCGTAACATCGGTATAGTACATCAAATCAAGTGGAAATTCCACGCATAAACCCTT
Source organism: Glycine tomentella (assembly GCA_007407185.1). Lineage (NCBI taxonomy): Eukaryota > Viridiplantae > Streptophyta > Magnoliopsida > Fabales > Fabaceae > Glycine > Glycine tomentella. The sequence goes on from PYAF01004995.1 coordinate 7,245,866, forward strand.
TCAACAGCAAAATCAACAAGAGAAGGAAAAACCTTGAACAGCGGGAAAACCGAGAGAACAAGTAAAACGAATAAAAGGGTTTCAGAATAGTATGGCGTAGAATCAGATCTAGACCTAATAACAAAAGCAAAGTAGAGGGCAGGGCATCGTGGTAAATATTAAGTACCGAGAATCGCAGGGCGCGGAAAAATCAAAGCGCGGTAAATTAAAATCTCGGGAAAACGTTATAGATCTTGACGAAGAAAAAGAAGAAGAAGGTGATAAAGACGAAGAGGATGAGATACCTAACTGGTTGTGGAAAAAAGGAAAGGGGAAAGAAAGAGAACAAAGGAAGAAGGGTTTGGGGTCAAGCAAGCTCTGCAACGTCGACGAAACAACAACAACAAAGACAACGAAAGTGGGAAACAACGAAGGAGCGAGAAAGAGATAAAAAGGAATCTCTTTCTCTCTCTTTTATCTCTGTGTATCTAGAGAGAAGAAAAAAATACTAGGGTTTGCGTTTTTTTTTTCGATTTTATTGACTTTATGAAAACGGAAGCTTATCTTCGTTTCTATATATTCTATTCCACCGACGTGACGCATCAACGAACACATCGCCACGTGGACTATTATCCTCCGTTCATTTCTCATCGTTTGATCTTGCCCGTTCCATGTAAAGTCGTGACTTTTTATTCTGGTTCTTGGCCCCCGCAACCCGTTCATACTGGACCTTGGTGTCGCCTTCCTCAGTTATACCTAATTTCCTTATCACACTGTTTCTTTCTTCAATAATTCAAGTGGACTAAGAATAAAATAATTGGCCGAATTGCAAGTTGCCGCAAGAACATTATTATATGTAATCATAAAGAACTTAGATATTTTTTTATATAAATTTTGAAATTAACTGGTATTTTATACAGTATAATGTATAGTATAAATATTTATCAGGTAAAATATATCTGAAATTCCTATAAAATTTTAAAAATATTAATTTTATTCTGACAAATTTTTCATAATAACTTAATTTTTTAAAAATAAAATATATTTTTATTTGTCATAATAATAATTCGTTAAACCACAATTTGACATGACTAAAAATTTACATGTAAAATTTAATTACAAATGAATTAAATAATTTATTGTGGATAAAATCACCAAAATAAATTATATCATTCATATTGGCTAATAATCTCAAAAGTTATAATTTTTGTCACTTTCTAAATCATTTTCTAATACTTTTTGATGAGATTGAGGAAAGATGAAGTAACATTAAATTTTGGTGTTTTCTAAATATGTTTGAGAAGATAAAGAAAAGAGGAACTAAATTAGTTAATTAGCCATGAAAATGTTTAACGGAATTACTACTAAAATTCAACAAAAATATATTTTACTTTTATAAGAATTAAATTGATAAAAAAAATGTATGAGAATAA
>PYAF01004995.1:7261638-7274951 GCA_007407185.1 Glycine tomentella
GAAATACATGTATTTTTATGATAATATGTTTGAATAAAAAAATACATGTGACATGACTTCAAGAAAAGAATATTGTCTAACATTATTTACGTTCGAATATATATTATTACTTATAAACTAATTTCTGTTCCAGATTATATTGACTTATATGTCAAAATTATATTAATATATAAACTTAAAAAAATAGGAGCATTAAATAACTCCTAAAACTGTAAATATTCTATTAATTAAAATCTTTTCTACTAAATAAATTAATTTTAGAGTTCAATAAAATTAAATTTATTTGTATTAATGAAATTAGATCTAGCTAAAAAAATTAATAACATAAAGAGTTTAATATATATAAATTATTATAAATTTCCTAATGAATATTTATTTAACACGACTTAAATTAGTTGACTATAATCTACAATAATAAAAGTATCTACAAACACATGTCTAATGTTAAGGGTGTTTAGAATCGAACCAAGCCGAGTGCAAAACTGAAAAAACGGCCAAAAAAATCGAAAATCTCATAAAAATAAAAGGTCTTTGGTTTAGTTTGGTTTATTTATTCCCAAATCGTGCAATTCGATTCATGGTTTGATATGCGGTTCTTGATTATGCTGTATTTTATATAGAATACAACTCTTGCAATTGATGATTTTGTGTTATGTTGTTATTGTTGAAAATCTGTTACTGTTCGAGATCTACTTATTAAGTTTCTATGATTTTAGACTATTGATACAATCAGTGTTTTGTTATTAGATATCTAATTTTAAGTTTTTGTCATAATTGAACTAGTTATTAATCAAATTTTATTGATAATAAATTCTTTAAGTATTTTTTAAATACTAACTAACAACAAAAGTTGAATCAAACTAAACCACAAAATTTTAATATTGGTTTGATTTGGTTCAAATTTCATAAATATTTTAAATCTAAGTCCGGATCCCATACAATTTTCTTGTTTGGTCTCAATTAATTTTACATCAAAAATCGCACTATCAACACTCCTACTAATGTTTTATGTCGAGTACAATTCCTTCTTATAAAAAACGTATATATAAAAATTAATATATATATATATATTAAATTAAAAAACACAAACTTAAAAAAAAAAACTTATAACCAAAATTAAAAAACGAAAACTTACATGGATTAAATTTCTCCATATTTAAGCCGATTGAAATTTTCCCTCAATAATCTAATACAATTTGACAATAAAAAAGAAACATCTATTTTCAATTTAAAAAAAACAGTATAAGTACTTAAAAATTGTACTTAAACTTCGTCCTTATTAAAACTCTAAAAAAAATGTAATAAATATTTATTTTCTCATTCACAAAATAAACTAATCGAAACAGAATTTAAAGTTGTTATAAAGATCCTCGCATGTTAAAATTTAAAATAACAAGATTGTCTATCACCACACGGACACAGGATTTAAGTTAGCCTAGTCATATTTGTGAGATAATCCACTCCCAACGTAAACAAATGCTCATTCCCTGAGTTACAGTTTTATGCAGCATGTGTTGCCCAGTTCTGCTGTTAAGATATAGTACATGATACAATTGTTCAACTTCAAGAATCATAAGGAACTTGCTACTCAACGAGTATAATAAGATTATAAATTAGATATTCCGTGACAAAGGTCAGCCTCTCACTACGACAAACAATCCCTCACAACAGGGTTGTAAACTACATTTAGTATTTACATTTGATCACGACACAAACCAGAGCAACGAAATTAGCTTGATTTTCCAGTACAATACTGTTCATTAACTCATGTTTCAAGCCATGTTAAGGATCCCATTATCAAATACTTGCTTGGAAGTTCTCCAGCAGACGGAGCAAGATATGTTATCTTCTTTCTGTAATTTACAAATCAAGTTAGAAATGCAAACATTCCTCACAAACAGTAATATGAAATGATTAATGAAATCTAACGATACAAACCTCTGAATGTCAACGTCTGTTACATAAATAAACCCAGCAACATTGCTGCACCAGAGAAGACATGAGATGGTAAGAGCCAAGAGGTAGTATACTTGTATGAAACCACGAATGGAAAAGGGGGACAAAATATTATGGGTCTTAAAAGTAATTTCCTATTTTAAAACTAGGATAATGAACATCAAAATGAAGCCCACAAAAATAAGTTAGACAATGGAGGTCTTATAAACAAAAAATTGAGTATTCATAAAAAAACACACATGCTTTCTTCACTTTACAGCAACCAAAAATACATGGATCAAACTCACTGGGCTCTATAAAAAATTATAGCTTAAAAATTCTTAAAATTAGAATTATAAAACTTGATCATCAAAAGAATTATAGTTACCTGGAAATGATCTCATCAGGTTCCTTGGCAAATGAGACAGCAAGGACTAAATGGAGCAAATCACGATTTATATTTACAGGTACAACCCTTGTTGGATCAGCAGCAGGTTCTGCTCCAATGGGCAAGGCTGAGCGTGGGGCCTGTGGCCCACCACCAACTCGATAAACAAACAAATCACTAAAATTTGCAATATTAGAATGTGGAGAAAGATCATTTGAAAGGCCATAGAAGTATTCCTGTGTCAAAATCAGATGGCAGCAAGTTCCATTATTAGGCCAAAAATAGTTGAACAGAAAATTTTGAGTGTTAAAGAGTGTCGGGGGGAGGAGAGAAAAGAAAACGCTCAACATACTACACCCCCAAGGCTAATAAACAAATTGTTCATATCGTAAAAGTGATCTACTGTCAATGTAGTTTTTAGATTGCACAAAAATATGCTTTTAAACAGCAATTAAGGGCACATAAATATTGAGCCCTCAAATTTCAGGATAAAAAGAAAAGAAGTCCCAACCCTTTTATGTTGACAGTTAAACCATTCACTCAAATTCACATCTGTTTTTTCATTTATATTTTTCAAATCCTCCAGAATTGACAATCCATTACTTATAGTCATTCTGATACACCAGTTTTTGTTACTCAACATGAATCATTTTTTATCCTATCTATTTATCAGCACTTAGATAATAAAAATAATCCATCCCTCTATCATTAACTGTTGGGCTATAATTTGCAATGCAAGATAAATCGGGGCCTAAGACTAATAATATACTCCTATATTAACAAATAAATTCAGCAGAACAAGTGCCAACAGACAACAGATTCTCATAGTTTAAATTGAAATCCTCTAAAATGAAAAAAACAGAAGGAAAATATCAAGATATGGTAAACACGTGTAGAAGATATTCAAAAATGGACAAGTAGGTTTACCCTTATCCTATAACTTCTGGCCTTCTGACGGACTTTTGCATTCCTAGATACAACTCCACCTGACCTCTGAAGTTTAACTACGTCTACTTTGGGTTCACTCTTAAGCACATCTTTGAGCATGCTGCACAGTTTTTCCTACAAGGAATTCAAAGCAAAGCCTGAGACACTGAGCTTCTACAGAAGGCATGAATTAACAACTATGTATAAGGAAAGTATGATATTAAAAAAAAATATGATAGTGGGGATCATTGGAAGTGGCTTTTAATGCATAACTAATGTGGAAGATGCAATGATGCACATGTTAAATATAGTATATAGTATATATACAAGGCATATACCTGACCCAAAACCAAGACAACATTGGCCTTGAATGTACGAATTGCATGCAAGAGCAACTGCAACAGAATACATCACATGCACAGAAAAAAAAAAAGGAGTGAGAGGATAGAACACTATAATCAATACTAATCAGAATTAGCAGTGAGTTAAATGTTTGAATAATGATCAATTTAACAATAAGCTTAAGTTCAAAGGCCAATTACATCATAGCCTACTCCCTCTATCCATCCCATAGTATTTATCACCATGCCTGAAGCTCTAGATTCAGCATTTCCGGTAAATTGCCTCTCAATCATCCCTGCAAGCTCCTTAACAAGCACTTTATACAATTCTACATTGTTACTGCAAAAACAAATACGTTCGGTGATTGGATTTTCATTTCCTTCATGTGCTACCAATGATTTCAAAAGTTCAAACCAATGAAAGTTTATATAATGTTGCCAACTTAAATAGAAGTTACATCACTAATCACCTTGGAGTTGCGTGCCCATAAAAGTAAACAAGAGGCATTTCAAGTGGAATGCCTTCCACAGGATCAATGGGCATTTCAATTGGAGTGGCGGCAATGCATCCAGGAATTGTTATAGACCCTTGGCCAATATCCAGATCAACAAAGGTAGGCTTCCAACCTTGTTTAGCTGCCCAACTAAGAAGCATCCTCGACAAGGTACTCTTTCCAGAATCAGTAGGTCCTACAACAATGACCCTAGGGCCCTGACCAACCAAATTCACAAAATTCACATACCACAAGCTTTAGAGCTTACACATGAAAGAAAATAACAACATGACAATCTATGATAAAATCACAAGCTTTCAAGTCTCTCAACACAATTTATGTAAAATAAAGCATTATTTTCCAAAGTTCATGTTAACATTAAAAATTATAAGCCATACAGAATTAACAACAGACACTTTTCACGCCAACTTATATGTCACAAAAATGTCTGCAACTGCGATTTCAGCTGCAACACATGAGCTGGAATTGTCTGCAATTTCCCGCAATATAAAGGAAAGTGACAAAACCGTGGCCGCAATTTAAAACCTGGCCTAATCAAGATACACACCAAAAATACCTGAGATGAACCAGAATCATCTGATGATGAGGCTTTAGCACGACTTCTTCTTCCATCTAGCACAGCATGCACATTTACATAACTAACCATTGGAGTCTGCACTCAAAAAGTTGCAATCTCCTCATCAGTGATATCTCAAGTTTTTTTTTTTTTTGTCTTACCAATAAGTTTGACAGAAAGAATGCACGCAATAGGGCGGTTACATTGACTTACCTCATCTGCAGTATAATCAGTTTCAGTAGCACCATCCATTTCAACGGTTGCACCATACCAAGTAAACACCTGAAAGAAAAAAAAAACATTTTTCTTATAAAAAGAAAAAAATAGACATGTAACTGTAACAGCAATGCAGTTATAAATGAAATTACAGCAAACTTGAGCCTGGGAGGAAAATTGAGCCAGATTTCGGGTGGAAGCTCGGTGCCAAAAATCTCAGCAGTGCCGTTAAGGAGTCGAAGGCGAAGAGGTGCGTCGTTACCAACTTCTATTCTCAGTTCGCTCTCTCTCTCCAATTTGACTTGCTTTATTGTCGATGCCGAACCCGAACCACCTACGGGACCTGCACCACCATACGCCATGTTTTTTTTCTTCTTCTTTCCCTAAAACTCCAATTTCGCTTCTTTTTGCTTCGAATCAAACTTGGACGAATGGATTCTGAAAATTCAACTTGCTGCGTTGGCCGTTAGGGTTTGCGAATGGGAGTAAGCAAGTGAAGGAAAGGGGAAGAGAGTTGAGAAGCAGAGTATGAAATGAATATTCAACCGGGTTGCGAGAAGACGAAACGAAAGGTATTTTTTGTTTCCTTTTTTTTTTTTTACTGTGTAATTAAAGTAAATTAAAAACAAATTTAAATTATTATCATATCTTATTATCTTATTATGGAAGCAAAAGGATAAGGCATTTTCATAAATTAAGACGTATGTGGACATATAGTTTTTTGTTTATTTTAAATTAGTAATTTTAGATTTTATATTATATCATATATAATAAATATTTAATTTTATATAACTGGTATTCTAGTATATTTTTAATATATAAATGATATTGTAATAAATAATAATAAAAAATATTTTTTTAATATTAGTAATGGTAAATAAATATATTTGGATATACAGTCATTATATTTTAAATTCAAAGCGAATAATTTAAATTAATAGATAAAATTATTTTTAGCTATTGATATTTCAAAAAAAATATTAAATTCAATTTAGGGATGGAAATAAAATACAATAAATTTAAAATTGAAAATAATAGTCATTTAGAAAATAAGTGGTTCAAGGAAAAGGAGGGAAAAGAAGACTTGTTAAGAGAATAAAATAAGAGGGAAAATAAGAAGGTTCTTGCATGTTTTATAAAGAAGGGAAACATATTTTAAAAATTAATGTACTTTTATTTTTTTTATAATTTTGAATTTTAAAATACAGATAATAATATTATTTTTTTTTAGCATAGTTAAAATATTTTAAATCACTACATCCCATCTCAATCCCTCTATGTTAACCCTTACTTGGTTAGTGAGAACTAGAGAGAAAAGTGAATGAAAATAATTGTGTATATTCGTAGTAGGAAAAATATAAAAGTTGAACTGAAATGTGTGAACAGATGCTAAAATGCATACAATCATATTATAAGAAAAAATAACTTGAAAAAAAAAGTGATTTCCATTAGAAAGTCATATAAAAAATGTCATTTAAAATGGTAAGGAATTTTTTTTTAAAATTCAAAAATAATCTTTAAATTTCCATACTTATTGATCCAATCCATCTAAAATTACTTTTTTATTTGATTACGATGATCCAATTAAATATTTTTAAAAATAATAATAACAATGATAACGAGTTATCAGTAATAATCATTTTAAATATTTTTCTTGTTTGATTATTACAAAAGCCTAACAATTTAAGCAACAATCATTTTAAATCGTTTCCAGTTTGGTTATTTATTTCAATGACCTTCATCTTAGCCATTTTTATTTGTTTGTTTTTCTTGCCTGTGTTTTTTATGTTATGAAAAGAATGAGCCGAAAGATGATCGAATTGGCCCAAAGGGGGAAAAATGACCACTCGGGTTTCTGTGAACCCAATTGGACCGAAATTAAGAGGAAAAGTACAAAAAGGGAATAAAAATAGTTGCTGGGCCCATTAATTCCAAGTCATCTTATTATGTGAGAAAGAAGAAAAATATATTAGCATAATGATAAAGTAAAATAGGAAAAAATTAAATAAATTAGGTGTTTACATACTTTATATTTAAAACATTTATTGAAGGATTTAAATAGATTAAAGTTTTGGGATAAAAAATAGATTAAAGTTAACGATAAATCTTTTAACATGCTTCATTCATAAGAATGTCATGTCATGGATATGAATCAATAGCAATGGCATTATTCGCATGATCAATTGATGAATGAGCCTAACTTTTTTTTATATATTAAAAATAGTTTACTTCATAACAAAAAAAAAGTACAATTAAGTAACTTTTAAAGCTGTCAAATGCCAAATCAAGTTATTATGTCTTAAATTTGACTTTATATATATATATATATATTAGTGAATCTAGGACATGAGGGCAGTGGGATAAGCACAATGTATTTTAAAAAAATATAATTAAAAATTTTCATAAATATAAAGATAAAAACAAATATTAAAATAAAAAATTTCAAGAAATCGTGGATCAAATTAAAATAGGATCAAAGTGTGGTAAAAGAAAATGAGAGTCATAAAGGAAATAAACATGCGAAAAGAAGATAGAGAGAGTGAGAGATGAAATAGTAGAATAAAACGTATGAGGCGAGTGACAAAAAATTCCTGATTTTGTTGGAGAAAAGATAAAAATAAACTTTGAAATCAATATGTAAATAAAATATTGATAAAATATAAGAAAAGTGAGAAAAAAATAACAAATTTAAATACATAAAATGAAAGGTATAAATAGTAAATAAGAGATAAATTTATTTATCTTCACATGAAAATAAATAAAGCGGTACAAATATATAAAGTTAAGGATGAAAAATATAAAATTTTAACACAAATATAAGAAACTTTATTAAAATGAGGAGATGCATTGCCCTCAAATATATATGGATCTGCATATATATATATATATATATATATATATATATATATGGTGCTAAAGAACAAACTTAACAACTGTGAAAGATATATACGTACTTTTGGTAAAAAGAACAAAAAAATCATCCATAGTTTCTTTTGTTAAATTTAATTTCATCTCTTTTCATGCGAAGATTATTTGTACTGAATAACATGATTATTATTAAAATTAGCTGTTAGCTAATAAATATAAAACGTCATGAAAAATATATTTTTTATTTTTTATTTTTACATATACAGATATATTTTATGTTTTTAGTTGATTTTGAACTCTTATTAATATTTGATTAAGACTAAAATACATTGTATAAACAATGTAATAGTTAAATAAAGTGTGAAATGTTAAAGAAAACAGTAATTAAGAAAATTTATTAAAGTATCATAAGGATAAAAAATGTATGAAAAAAATGTCATAAGTTAATAAAAACAACTTTATTCAAATATTTATGCTAAGCCACTAAAATAAACCATAGACTAACTAAAATAACTTATCAAACATACTTACCTAAATGTCCAGGTTGCATGAGCACGAGGTTAACCCAGCAAGCATGCGTGAGTAGTCATCAGTCAGTGACAGGATGGTCATGCAAATTTGATGAACACCCTTTTATTTTCATTTGGTGAAAATCCATATTGTAATAGCTGGGGTCAGTAGCATCCATTAAGTGACATTGTTAGATCACAAACCAGACACCTCACACCATTCTCCCAAAGCCAAACAGAATCACGAGAAAGCAAAACAAGAAACACTCAATATTGTATACTAAAACGATAAAATAGCACAACATAATGACCAGAGAAACTTATAGTTTTTATTTTCTCTTCTTTTCTTTTTAAATAGTTATAGGGGGGGGAATAAAAATGTATCTTTTTATTTGGTTTGATAATTACTAACTAGACATATTGGCCACCTCTGTACTAATGAAGAGTATATACATAAACATTAAACATATATACGAGAGACACTAACGTTAGAGTGGGGACATGAGACACGCCCATGCACACAATTTAATTGAAAAATGACAATCTAACCAAACATTTTGGTGAGTCAAGCTAGGAGATACTCTGGTGAATCTAGTAAAAAAGATAATATTAATATTGTGTTGGGTGAAATTAATAGCGTGTTTGAAAACTCGTTAAGAATGAAATAATTATATAAAAGCTATAACTATTAGATTATCCAAATTATGAAAAATTATAGTCCAAGCATGAAACCAAACACACTATTGATACATATTCAAGTAAACATAATTTACACGCAGGTATATGTAATACAGAGAGCGATAGGATGACTTCTGTTAGAATAATGTTAATTACGAGAAAAAATATATATAAATTTAAATCATAACTATACATATATGTCTAAAATTACAAGTTTGTTGGTAGTTATATAACTAAAAAGTCATACATTTTTTTTATTTTTACTATTCAAATATATTTAGTATTTTATATTTTTACTATTCAAATATATTTAGTATTTTATATTTATAATTTTCATTTCTCACATTAGCAACTGAGTTAAGGTCGAGTCAAATTTCCTTGATATTTCTATATACATATGTGTGTATGTGGATGTATCTAGTAATATTTTTATTTATTTTAAGTGAAAATGAAAAGAGTAAATATTAACTATCAGATCTCATTATAAATAATTTAGATTAAAACACAACTATAATATAATTTTTAGTGTGTATATATATACACATATTTAAATTATAAAACTAAACTAAATTAAGCTGTAAGTTATTAGTTTATTTTAATTTTAATTTAATATCCCATGTAAATGAAATAAAATAAAATTACATAATATTTTAATCTTTGATTAAGATGATTTTTTCCTTATAAAAAATTAAGATAAATTTGTGCTTTAAATAAAGTCAAAAGAGATCCTGCATTATTGTTAAAGATGTTCACAAGTATGGATTTATACCTGATTTAACCTGATTGAAATCATCCAATTATATTGGATTGAATTTTTTAAAGTGTTTGAGTTGAATTCGATTCAATCTAATTAAAACTAGATATCATAAATGGATTGAATAAAAAATTATATTTTTTTGAACTGATATAATTTATACTATATAATTAAATTTATTATTATATAAATTAATTATTAAATACAAAATACATTAATTTTTAGCTCATATAATTTATTAAATTATTAAATTAAATTATCATATTTTTTTAAGTTGTTACTTTTATTTTTATCTTGATTTTGTTTATGTTTTTTTTATGATAATACAATACTTTATTCTTATCTAAAATAAAATATTATATTAATATTAAAATCATTAATTTTATTAATCAAATAATGTCATAATTTAATCTATTTTTAGACCTCATTAACTCAACACCACTTAACTCATTTATAATTAGGTTGATTTAGATTAAATTTATTAAAAAAAATACAAATATGACCCAATCCAATTCATAAAATTTAGAGTGAATTGTTTGATGAATTTAATCAAATATAACCCGTAAACTCTCCAAACTTGGGTTGATGTCTCTATTGCCTAGTAGTTTAGTTGTGCTTGTGCACTCCTTGTCTGAGAAGTGAAAGACAATTATCCTCTTTTTCTCCCATCATAGTGTTCCGCCAATCATGCCCATTGCACCTCTCTTCCTTTCACTGGAAATGATAATTACTTTAATACCATCATAGGGCATTATTGAATATCAATCACGTTTCTAACAATTTTCTCCCCCTTGTTTTTTTAGGATAACAAATACTTTTTTTTACCAGAGACGATGTCATTTAAGTAAATGAATTAAATTTTTTAATGAATCTTTTTAATATACAAGGCTTATAATATATAATAAATTGATAACTACATTATAACTTTTTTTAAAAATAATGATTATACATTAACAATGTAAAGCTCTTATAATATATATAGAGAGAGATAGTTTTTAAAAATAAACAAATTTATTGATAATTTGTGATTGAATATTAATATAAAATATTTTATATTATTAGTGTATAATTTTTTTGGTAATTCTCACTACATTGTATTATTTTTGCAATAGAGCTGATGACTTCAAAAGGTTGAACAATATTATGACTTGAATGTGATTCAATCCCGGGGGTTCAAGTTTTTTCTAATTACAATTTAGTTCCTTGGTCTCTCAAAAACAAGTGGTATAATTGTATTGATTGAACAAAGGATATGAATTTTTTTAGTTGGTCACATCATGTAGGCTTGCAGGTATTATTGTCTTTCATGCTTCTCTTATTTTTGATTAATGAATCTATTTTATTGATGAGTGTATTGAGATCAATTATATAGGAGTGTCAATTTAGTTGGGATCTTTTGCATTGTTGTGAAGTCGCTTATGAAGGTTTATTAAAGTTATAAGATTGATTTGATTGTTAAAAAAATTATGAATTTCAATTTTTTCTTTTAACAAAAATTAATAAATTAATAATTAATATTTATTTTAAAAAATAATAATTATATTGCACAATTATTTTATACTATAAAAACAAAATTTTTATTAAAGTATTCTTTTTTTGGGTCAATTAGCAAATTAAAACTCAAATTTGAGCATGATATGCCATCCATTCTTTCACTGGTGGTGTTTCTCTTTTATGACACATCATTATGCGTGGCCTTACCTTTTCAATTTGGTACCTTTTGTTATCTTTAATAATAATTGGAGTGAAAAATCATTCGTCTTGCAGCTGGTGCATAATGTATTGTCCACAACTAAACAAACAAAGATGTGGCAGTCACCTTTGTTTCAGCAAATTTTCTTTTCGCTAGGTTAATTTTCCTTTCGAAAGTTACCTGTATGATTTTTTTTAAATGTGATATTAGTATTTGTTTTAGAAATCCTTTTTTTTTTTTCCTCTCTAAATTTAAACCAACGGACCCGATAACAGGTCTTTCGAAGAGAAAAAAAAAATTCATAAGTAAACAAAAGTTTAATTATATTTTTAGTTTCTTAAATTTGTTGTTTATTTTTTTTCAAATTAAAATTTATATTTTTAATCTCTTAAATTCACGAAATGTTATTTTAGTTTCTCCATATCTTTGACAATTTGAATGCAAATTTTATAGTTATTTTTTTTATCTCAAAAGGAACCAAAAAGAGAATTTTATGAATTCATGAGAACTAAAAAAATATAAATTTTAATTCAAGAAAATAAAAAAACAAAATCACGAATTTGAAGAACTAAAATGATATCTAAGTTCTAAAAAATATTCTAATACTCATTTATAATTAAATAAATACATCTTAAGAAATAATCACTTTAATTTTTGGATTTAATTAAAATATAATTTAAATAACAGATTCTCCAGTTAAATTAACCATTTTCACACATGTAAATGAAATCTTATACTATTATATTAATTCTTTGGGTTAATTTGCATTACAATTTGATTATGTATTGTTGTATAAATATAAATAGAAATTATTTATTTATAATAATTACTAATTCGTGTGATTGCATGCATGACCTGTCTTAAGCCAGGATAAAGGAGGAGGGTTGGCGTCAGGTGTTGCGAATCGGTCGTAAAAAATCAAGTATTTTTTATGTGATGAACCCTTATGATATTTCGTTGGGGCGTTCCCTTCATAGCGACGCATTATATCGGGTCTAGGGTGTATCGAAAAATGAGCTAGGGTCCTTGCCACAAGGCAAGACACTACATTGATCTCGGGATGTAGTGATAAGTGAGTTAGGGTCCATGCTGAAAGGCAAGGTGCTAGGTCTTCACCCAGATTTGGTGACAAGAAGGCAAGGGTCCTAACACGCAGATGAGCGAGCGTGGCGAACAAACACCGCCCATGGATTTATGATGAAATTGGGAAGCTGGAACATAGGAACATTAACTGGTAAACTAAGGGAGTTAACAAATGTTTTTGCCAGAAGGAAAGTGAATATTATTTGCTTGCAAGAAACTAAGTGGGTTGGAGAAAAGGCCAAGGAAGTGGAGGACACTGGTTTCAAGTTGTGGTATACAGGTACAACCAAGAGTCGCAATGAGGTTGGAATTATGGTCGATAGAAGTTTTTGAGATAAAGTCATTGATGTCAAAAGGAAAAGTGACAGGATTATGATGATTAAGCTTGTAGTGGGGGATCTAATTTTGAATATCCTTAGTGTGTATGTACCTCTACTTGGACTATTATCAAATGAAAATACCAATTTTGGGAAGATTTGGAGGAGGTCCTGAGAGGAATCCCACGAGAGGAGAAGATTTTCCTAGGAGGAGATCTAAATGTGCATGTTGGTAAAAACAATGTGAAAAACAGATGAATACTTAAAACAACCAAGAGGGGGGTGAATTGGTTGAAAAACTTTGCCCAATTAAAATTTAAATCAGAGTAGCCATAGGATCTTCATCACTTATTAGAAATTCTTTTGATACCAGAAATCAATTTTCAATCAACTCCCCTTTTCAAGAATGCAGAAAACAGAGTATCTCAAACTGTGCTTTGAATATGATTCACAAACAATGTAATAAGCATGTACAACTGAGAAAATTAAAGAACACACAGATTTTATACTGGTTCACCTCAAACACTATGAGG
>PYAF01004995.1:7277762-7305932 GCA_007407185.1 Glycine tomentella
TGTGAAATATTATTTTTCCAAAAACTTAAAGCCTTTTTAACTTTTCTAAATGATTTTCTTTGATTAATCCCATTAACCTAATAATCCTATATGTATGAATGATGCATGTTATGCAATATTGGATTATCAGATCATACATTTTCTTTTACATGATCAATTTGAACTTTTCATCTTAAAGCTTCCTTTTGCATGTTGAAAGTACAAAACTCTTTACTTTGATCTTCAATGATGCTTGGCTTCATCTGAATCAACACAATGGAGATTTTGATAGAATTCATGATGGTTTGGCTATGGGACGAGAAATGAGGCCGGAGAAGATGTTTTGAACATTGCGCTAGCCTATGATTTGATGCTAGCGAACACTTTTTTTTGGAAAAGGGAGTCTCATCTTATCGCGTATCATAATGGCAAAAACTGTAGTTAAATTGATTTCTTTATGACTAGAAGGGAAGATAGAAATTTGTGTATTGACTGCAAGGTCTACCTTGAAGAATGTGTGGTGACACCACATAAGTTGGTAGTTCTAGAGGTTAGGTTCAACAAAGTTTTTAATTTGAGGAAGAAGGCTAAAAACCCAAGGATAAGATGGTGAAAACTAAATGAGGAGAAACATATAGAGTTTAAGGAAAATATTTTACGTGAAGGACCGTGGTAGTTTATTGGAGAAACTAATGAAATATGGAATAAGATGATTATGTGTGTTCAAAATGTGGGAAGGAAGGTGCTAGTTGAAAGTAAAGAAAACAAAGTCCTTACAAATGAAACATGATGGTGGAATAGAGAGGTGCAAAAGGCTATTAAACAGAAGAAATAATGCTTTAGCTCTTTGCATAAGTGTCCCAATGATGAGAATTTGCAAAAGTTTAGAGTAGTGAGAAAAAATGCAAAGAAAACAATGCGGGAAGCTAGAGGCAAAGTTTTTGACAATTTGCATAAAAATCTTGGGAGTAAGGATGGGGAGAAATGTATTTACAAACTTGCAAAAATGAGGGATAAGAAGAGTAAAGACCTCATCAAGTTAGATGTATCAAAGATGAAAATCAAAAACTTTTGGTAAGGGATGAAGATGTAAGCGAAAGATGACTAAACTACTTTAACAAGCTTTTTAATGGGAATGGCGATAAGAGTGAGGTGGATTTGGAGAATGTTTTTGATGATCTGAATAGAAGATTTGTGCGCAGAATTAATACACATGAAGTTAAGGTTAAGGAGGCTTTAAAGAGGATGGAGAATAATAAAGCTTTGGGACTTGATGACGTTCCAATTGAAGTGTGGAGAGGTTTGGGAGATGTGGCAATAAAATGATTGACAAATCCTTTTAATAGGATTCTTCAAACAAATAAGATGTCGGATGCTTGGAGGAAAAGTATGCTTGTGCCTATTTACAAAAACAAGGAAGATATCCAAAATTGTTCAAACTATAGAGGCATCAAGCTCATGAGCCATACTATGAAGTTGTAGGAGAAAGTTATCGAATATTGCCTAAGGAGGGAGATCAAGGTTTCCGTAAATCAATTTGGATTTATGCCAGGAAGATGTACCATGAAAGCTATCTTCTTGATGAGACAATTAATGGAAAGGTATAGGAAAAAAAAGAAAGATTTACATATGGTGTTCATAGATCTTGAGAAAACATATGATAGAGTTCCAAGAGAGGTCTTATGGTGGATTCTTGAGAAGAAAAATGTAGCATTAAAGTATGTTAATGCAATCAATGATATGTACGATGTGACTACCACATGCGTGAAAGCTTGTAATGGAACATCAAGGTATTTTCCTATTACGGTAGGTGTTCACCAAGGTTCATCTCTTAGTCCTTATCTCTTTACCTTAGTGGTGGATGAACTAATGAAAGACATTCAAGAGGAAGTGCCGTGATGTATGCTTTTTGCAGATGATTTTGTTCTTATTGATGAGACCAAAGATGGTGTTAATAGAAAATTGGAATTGTAGAGAAACACTTTGAAGTCTAAAGAATTCACGATAAGCAAGAGCAAGACAGAGTATATGAAGTGTGAGTTTTTGAGAGTAAGAGATGGTGATCAAGACACAGTGCATTTACTTGGTCAAGAGGTACCTAAGAAAGATGTTTTAGATACTTGGGGTCAATGTTGCAAAAAAATGGTAAGATTGATGAAGATGTAAATCATAGAATTAGAGCAGGGTGGATGAAATGACGGAGTACATCAGGGTATTTGTGTGACCGCAAAATTCCTCTTAAGTTGAAAGGAAAATTCTATAAAACAACTGTAAAATTGGCAATGCTATATGAAGTGGAATGTTGGCCAACATATAGGCAACATGAACATAAAGTAGGGGTAGCAGAAATGAGAATGTTAAGGTGAATGTGTGGATATATGAAGATTGATAAGATAAGAAATGAGGATATTCGAAGAAAGGTATCAGTGGTACTGGTAGGTGAAAAGATGAGGGAGCATAAATTGAGATGGTTTGGGCACGTTATGAGACAGCCATTGGATGCTCCCGTAAGAACAAGAGTTTGTTACCAAAGAGCTCGACACAAAGAGAGGTAGAAGTCGACCGAAATTTACCTGGGAAAAGTCGTTAAACAATACCTAATGTAGTGAGATATAGATTGACGGACGGTATGTCTTAGGACAGAATGAAGAAAAGCTATAAGCTTAGTGAAGGGTTAAACCCATTAGTTGTTTTATGTTTTAGTCATTTCTTTGTTTTAGTTATTTTCCTCTTCTTTTCTCCCTTTCATCACTTTTGCTCTCTTTTGTCTTATTTCCACTTTTTTCTTCCCCTCTCCCTTTCTCTTTTTGTCACATTTACGATTTATCATTGTGTTCATCTACCACCAATCCCAATTAATTTGAGTTAAAGATGTTGATGTTGATGTATTCATAATAATTTCTATAAAAAATATATAAGGTAATTTTAAATGAGTTAACGGACACATATAAATAGATTAGTCAACGGTATAAAAATCTCTACATTAATAAAAACTTATTACATTAAATACCCATTAAATTCTTATTAACAAAATAATTGTACCACGTAACATGTTTATACATCAAAGTACTTATATATAATTCACCAAAGTTTTTTTTATTGGCAGTGAAAATCAGACTCTCTTTCTTCGAGAATATATTTATTATCAACTATTTTTATTGGATTTAATAAAAAACAGAATTTCTAATTCAGCAGAAAATGTTTAAAAAAATGAAACTGTTATTATATGGTGTGAGGCCCCAGTTGAAACGATATTGGTAGGCTGCGGCTGATCCAAAAAAAGAAAAGAAAAGAACGGCCCGCTCCTGCAACGCATATTCCGCGCGGCATAACGCTTTTGAATTTAATTGGATGACCCTTTTATCCTTTCCGTTTTCATAATATTTCCTCCCACTCACTCAGCGTGCTTTGCTATTTGGTCTGGTCAGAGAGATTGTTGGTTTTGCTCTAATCATCTCATTATCTCATTATTAATCATTAAATCCCTCCCTTTAAGGTAAAATCATTAATTCCCCCCATAATTGCTCTTCCTCTTTTAATTCTTTATTTTTATTTTAAAACTCTTCTTCTGGATCTGGTAGAGATAGCGCAGTAGTACGACTGGAATTTTTTTTTGACCGTTTGAAACCTGGTGAGTCATTCTCTCTCATTTTCTTTTTGTTCCCTTTGTTTACTGGGAAAGTTGAAAAAGGATAATTAGAATCCCAAAAGCTGAATTCTCTTTTTCTTCCCCTCACTCACGCCTCAAGAAAAGCTTAACCCTGTCCCCTCAATTTCAGGTTCTAACATACATAGAGTTATCTAGTTTTAGTTCTCTACAACATTCTTTAGCTCTGTTCATAAATTATATGAAAATTGGATTGATTTTAGGGTCTTGGTCTGCGATAATTCGTTTTCTTTCTCATCTTGCAATTGTTTATCTGATGGAATTAATCAAAATCACAGCCATCATCTTCCAAGAAACAGAGTTGTAGATGTAACGGATAAGGGTGGTGGTGGGGGTGGGGGATAATGTGGTCTTTCGTTCACTGCATGTGCTTGGTTGGATGGATTCTTTCCAATATATTTAATTATTGCCTGCTCGTATCTGTTCTCTGTGTTTTGATATTCTTTGTTTAATATTTATTTTGAAAAAACCGAACGTTGTTGAAATCAAATAATCGATGCTTCTCTTTGGTCTCTCGTGTTTCTGCTACTCCTTAGTGTGACTGTGTGATCTTCTTTCTCTCTTCTGTTTTATTTTCTTTTTCCAATTGGTGGCGGGTTTTGCAACACAGGTTTGTATAATTTTGTTTTGCCTGTTTTTATCTTTTGCTTTTCTGTAGTAGGTTGTCATCAGCCTTGGCCCTTGAATTCTCCGAAAGCTGACTCATTTGATGAGCTTGTGGTAACACATGAAGAAATTCTTCTTTTTCAAATCTTCTGCATCTAGCAGTGGAAGTAACAACGATGCAGCTCCACCAAAATCAGCGAATAAGCAAGCGGCCTGGGATAGTTTTTCAGACATTGGAATGAATAATAATCAGGCTTACGGTAAAACTAAGTCTGAGGATTATTTCCAGAGCCCCAAGGGCTTCTTCTCAAAATCTCGGAAGCATGTTTCTGATAACCAGAGTTCTTCTGCTGGTCCAAATCTTAGAAGGAGCAGGTCATTGTCATCATCTGCTTACCAGTTCAGAGATTCAACCAGGTCTCCTTCAAGTAGCATTGTCAGTGATCCATATCAACAAGTTGAGCGTTCATCTCGGTTAGTCATTGACTGAACTGAAATTCGTTCCATGTTGTATAATTCATTTAGTTATATTTTACACATTTATTTTGGTTGAACTTTCTGTGTGTCTATTTCAGTTCTCAGGCTCCTAACTATGAGAAACAAAAGCGAGACAAGCCAACACAAGTTGCAGTGCCTTCTGTCCAAAATTTGCACAGATACGAGAGACCCGGGTCTTCTAGTTCTTCAAGATCTCATCACGAGTCCTCAGGGAACTCTTCCACTTGTTCCAGCAACATTTCAAGTAAGATTGTGGATCGTTACATTGATGGAGAGCAGCATCCAGAGGAAAGTAAACCCAGGAACAATTCACAAAGAAATAATAGTAGACAAGGGAATTATGGTGTGAAGCTTCCTCCAAAAGTTCAGCTTACAGCACCTAATTCACCAACCCACGGAGTCAAAGATAAACCAAGAACTCATTCATTCAGAGAAGCTAAAGCTACCCGTCTTCGTTTCTCATCCCGAGATTGGACAGAAAATGGGTTTGGACCAGAGTCTCCGAGGAGTCTTGCAAAGAATGTGATTGAGAGACTTTCTCAGTCTTGTGATCTCGCTAAGCCATGTTCAAAGAATGTTAACATCGATAATCCAATCACCATTGAAGATATCTATTCCAGATCTGTGAATGGACACTGTGACTCTGATTTTGATGATGCTCAGCCAAAAAATGATTTGTTGGATGAACCCTACAGAATGATAAATGGCTATCATGGCATGGATGGCAATTTTGAGGGTTTAAGCTGTGATGAACCTGAAGAGGATGCGGATGCAGAACTAATGAGAAGATCCAAGGAGGCTGAGGACAGGGTTATTCTTCTCTCAAAGAAACTGGAACGAGATAGCTTTTTTCCTGATGGTGGTTACGATGTGTCAGCACTGATTCAGACAATCAGACATCTACAAGAGGAGAAAATAAGCTTGGCTCTGGAAGTTTCAACCCATCTAAGGTCTCAAATTGCTGAAAGAGTCTCTGCCAGGGAAGAACTTAGACGTGTAAAGACTGAACTGGAGTTTCGTACTCAGAGACTAGAAAAAGAAAAGAATGAGATGCAGTCAGCATTGGAGAAGGAATTGGACAGGAGGTCAAGTGACTGGTCATTTAAGCTTGAGAAGTACCAGTTAGAAGAGCAAAGGCTTCGTGAACGAGTTAGAGAGCTTGCAGAGCAGAATGTATCACTTCAAAGGGAAGTCTCCTCTTTTAGTGAGAGGGAAATGGAAAGCAAAAGTGTGATAGCATTTACTGACCAACAACTCAAGGGATTGACCGATAAGACAGAGATAATGAAAAAGGAGATTATTGATTTGCAGCAAAATCTCTTGGAACTACAAGAGAAATACAAGATAGCAGAAGAAAATAGGGACTGTATCCTTAGAAATTTTGAAGAGAAGGAGAAGGAGTGCAAGGAGTTACACAAGTCCCTAACCAGATTATTAAGAACTTGCAGTGAGCAAGAGAAGTCAATAACTGGATTACAAGATGGGTTTAGCGAGGAGCTTCATAGGAACCATCCCATTGAGAGTGTTGACAAGCACATTGAAAAAATGCGAATGGAGCAAATGAGATTAACAGGAGTAGAACTAGCCTTGAGAAAGGAGTTGGAGTCTTGCAGGTTTGAGGCCGATTCTCTTCGCCATGAGAGTATAATACTCTTAAACCGGTTGAAAGGTGACGGGAAAGAAAGTGTTGCTGCTACTTATAGACTAGATAAAGAACTATGGGCCCGCATCTACTGCCTTCAGAATCAAGGCCTAACAATGCTAAGTGAAAGCACATACTTGTGTTCAAAGTTACTGGAATTCGTTAAAGGGAAAGGAAGCCGTCTTCGTCAAAATGTTCAGCCGGATCGAGAAATGATTGGGGAAATGGTTTAGATGGGCAATTTATTGTTGAATCTGAAACTAAAATTCAGGGACTCAAAAGTGGCACTGAGGGTTTAACAAGGAGTTTGCAGATGATGTCTTCTTTGTTGAAAGATAAGTCAAATCCATTGACTTCTAAATTTCAATCAGAGTGTATCGACACTGGTAAATTAGCTACACTGAATGATCAATCATCTGAGGTGAGTTTCTTCAGGATGTTTTCTTCAATAGTAGTTTTAGGGGAGCGCATATTGTAAATCCTCTATTCTACTATTATCTATTTGTTTATTTATTTAAAACCTGTTTTAGATAGTTTGTTTATTGAAATTCATATGGATCATGTTGTTACTTGTATAGGATATTTTAAGAACTGAACTTAAAGCAGAATGTTTGGTGACAAGTTTATTAAGAGAGAAGCTGTACTCTAAAGAGCTCCAAGTTGAGCAGATGGAAGCTGAACTTGCATCAGCAGTAAGAGGAAATGACATACTTAGATCTGAGGTGCAAAATGCGTTAGATAATCTTTCAAGTGTAACCCACAAGCTGAAGGACCTTGAACTTCAGGTCAGTAAGTTTCCATATTATTGAAATTTATTAATTAAATTCATCTAATAGATGTTTACATATGGTGTATGTTGTTATTGGCTGTCTTGTGGTAAATAGCTTGGTAGTTTTTTCAATTGCTATTACTTGAGCCTGTTGATCAATCCCCTGAAAAAATTATCAGATGTTGAAGAAAGATGAGAGTAGAAGCTGCCTTCAAAATGATCTGCAAGAGTCTAACAGGGAATTGACTATCATGAGGGGAAAACTGCCCAAAGTGACAGAGGAGAGAGATTATATGTGGGAGCAAGTGAAGCAATACAGTGAGCAGAATATGCTGTTGAATGCAGAGGTCAATGCATTGAAGAAGAAGATAGAGACACTTGAAGAAAACAACCTCGAGAAGGAAGGTCAAATATCCATATTGCAAGACTCCCTTGCCAAAAGATCCTATGATGATCTCCTTGGGAGTCCTGCGCATGAGTTTTTCAGTACAAAATTACTATAATAGTTTGTTTTCTCCTAGGCCTATTTCATTGTTCATAGTTTACCTACATCTGTGAATGTTTTTTTTTTTTTTTTTTAAATTGTTGCTCTTCTTTTATAATATGTTTCACAGCTTTTTTCTTTACATATATCTGTTAAGTGTAAGATCGGACGAAGAAGTTAAATAATACAAAATTACATTTCCCCCCATTCCTCGGGGAATCAATGTTCTTGTCTCTGGCAAAAAGATTGTTTAACCGGTGAGTTCGTGTCCTTATGGAATTGTGAAATAGCAGTCCCTATCTCCCTGGTTCCCAGCAGCTGTAAACTAACCAGCGTTGGAAGTTCAAACGAGATAGTGGCCAAAACGCCACGAATCCAAAAAGAAAATGCCAAGAATGTCACGAAATCGAAACAAATTGCCAAACTGCCATGCCACGTATTTTGCTGGTCACATCAGCGAATTTTATGGGTTGACATGGCGTTGCATGAGTGGAAGACCAATTTCGCTGGAGAGAGAAGTGAAATAGGTATGACACGTGACAAGTTTTCAAAATTGCTTATAAACTTCAAACGGCCATAACTTTTGACTGGAACGTCCGATTGAGGCGAAATTGGTAACCAAACGCTCGAAATTAAGAGGAAAAGCCGCTGGCAAGTTCCCGGAGGAGACTTGGTCAATTTTTTTTTTCCAAAAGAAGCCTCTAAATCGTAATTCTGAGACGTGGCAGTTTGGGTCCATTTTACATTTTTTTAAATGGGTCCCTTTTAAAAGTTTTTACAAACATTAGTCTTTTTTTTTTTTTAATCCGAAGTTTGATCAGTGACATACCATGTAAGCGTAGTAGGTAGCCTGAGTTTATTTAAGCTAAAAAAAATAATTTTAAAATAAGTATTTTTTTAAAAAAATAAATGTGATTTATTTTTTTTAGAAAAAAACAGGAAATAACTTATTTTAAATAAAATAATTTAGACAAATACATAAAAAATAAAATATTTATTTTAAAAAAAAGTTTAGACAAACTAGTTCATAATGTGAAGTTGCAATTTATGATTGTTACTTTTTTATCAACCCATGTTAGTAAGAAGATTTGAACTCACCATCCTTCTCTTCTTCAATTCTTTATTCCTATTTTAATCGCCAACTTTATAATTCTTAATTCGTAATTGCTACTTAGTTGAACTAAGGTCCTCCAATGTGATATGTTATCACGTGACTTCTTTATGAATTTGGAATTTGTGATTTCTTTTAAAGTATATTATAAAAATATGAAAAAATTGCAAGTAAAAAAATCTTGTGTACAATTTTTTTAAACAAAATATGTATGCTGATCAAATATAAATATTACATTAAAAAATACACTTATTCAAATTATTTAAAAAAATACCGCATCAAACTTTAGAAAATAAACATAATAAAATGACAAAAATCATATATTAAGTATAATCTAATTATACAAATACATAATGTATATTTGTTAACTTATAAAATATAAAGAAATAATATGTTAGAAAGTAATAATTACGAATTGTAACGTTACACCGTATGACGTGACATTTGTCTAAATGTGAAAAAGAGTGATTGAAGTAGTAACCATTAGTTGTAACTTCACTGATGCTAACTTTCAATTTGATCGGGTTTTATCATCAAAGCAGACTCAGTAAATTATTTTATAAAAAACTCATTTTGATTTTGTTTTAAATGATCCAAACGGGTTAATCAGCTGAAGTAAATTATTATTTAATAAAACTTTGTTATTTGCATCTTAGGACTTTAGGTAATAAGATTAAGAACTAATAATCTTTGATAAAAAAATATCAATAATAATTTTTTAATAACAATAACTCTTTATTGGCGTAAAAGACAAATCATCATGAATCATATCACACTAACAATTTATTTTGAATAATATCTTTATAAAAAAAGAATAAAAGCTATCAATTTTTCAAACGAACTTAAAATAATTTTTAGATAATTTATAAGATATGTAATTATTAAATACTTATAAAAAAATTTATTACTCATAATATATAGTTTTTACTTAAGCAGGATTATACCCTTTATACTTACGAATTTCTTCCAAAAGATACTTATAGGTCAACCATATGAATTATAGTATATTGATAAACTTAAAAAAAAAAAAAAAAAACTACCTATCCTATTGTCGGAACTCGCTCTCATAGTATATATTGATAAATGAAGAAAAAAAATTCACGTATGCTCATAATGCTCATACTTTCCCAGTTGACTTCCCTTTTCCTCGAGGGAAAAAGAAGGAAAACAATTAAATTTCTTGAAGTAATTTTCCCTTCATTCTCTGCTGCTTCTTCATTTTGAACAAACTACTTATTCTTTTTCTCACATAACTCATACATTAATAACCAAAAAGGCTATCAACCGTTCAGGCATCAACTTTCGAGGGCAGTGCTATGATAAGAACTTGGTATTATGCCTAAGTCCCATTGAGTAGTATGGGATGCTCAGAGGAGTACTTAAGTGGCTTGGTTCCCTTTAACAACTAGCTTTTAAGGAAGGCTTCCCCTAGTGTTTGGGTGCTTATCAATTTAGGATTCTAAAAGCAAACGACTTGTTAAGTTAATTTTTGCTCCTTTTATTTTTTAACCTATAATTTTACAAATTTCCAAGCGTAAAAATTGGATGCAATGAATCTAACCTCAATTTGTGGAAAATAATACTTGATTCTGTGGAACTTGCAGTACACATAACATGGAGCATGCACAAATGAGTAGAAGATAAGACAGTACTTATTACCAAGAAGACTGAAATTCATAATTATAGATACCATCCTAAAGGGAATCTAATATGGAAGTCCCATATTTTACTTTTGGTACAGAGAAATCCCATATTTATATAAGCTACCCCTTCTTGACTGGTCCAATAAGAACTATAGAGATGCAGCTTTCCAGAAGTCAATTGGCTTCCTTTGCTGAAACCAAAGAAACAAATGTATGAGTAAGGAAATACTACTTACAAAAGCTGTACTGTTCCAATAAAAACAAGAAAATTGTTAAGCACATATTTTTCAACACATTGTTTATTATGATGTGAATTTCACTTAGGTGTCACTAAAAGCAGACAGATTTTTTTAGCGAGACTTATGTGAAATTTATGCAATAATAAAAAGTGTTGAATAATGCATTGTTACCATTGCTTGATTCATATCCCTGATTGAATGTATAAGTGCCGTGGCTATAAATAGATGTTACAAACTTACCTTAGCAATTGACATTTTCTCTCTAACTGAATCAACAAATGATAAATCAATATCAGCTACTACAGTGCCTGTAGACAAACGATCTGAAAAAGACAAATAAAACCAACCATGGAATTCAGTAAACCCTGGTTTTAAAACAAAAGAAAAATAGCAATATAAAAACTACAGCAAGCAATACATTGTCTGAACCATGAAGAATAGACAAATTTGTATGATGGTATAAAACAAAAATTTTAATGTATAACAAACTCATAACAGCTGAAACCTCCAAGAAGGACAATGAAAGCTCCACTAAAAAAAACTTCTACCAAAGAAAATTCAAGCAAAATTATGTCTTCTCCTATAACACTAACTCGGTCACTGCCTTGGGTAAATAATTTGAAACCACAGCTCATACATCCATTCATATTTTACAGGCATGAAAGAAAACTATTTTGACAGTCATACATACGATCAGATCCATAAATTCCAAATACCATAATTAGGGAAACTACAGATGTTCCCATACATATGGTTAGTGGACTTCCAATTTCAATGAATTAACTCAATGAACATGAGGAACTATCAAGTTTCTTACCTGGCAATCGTCCTACAATTGTCCCCCATGGATTAATAATTAATATGTCGCCTTAGCTTTCTCTTTTATCGTTATGTTTGCTAGCTGTCGCAGCAGCAATGACCTGATAATTATCTTAGTAACTTTTTGAAACACATTTCCTCAGATTATCTTAGTAACATGTTCTAATCATTTCAAATACATTAAAACAAAAAACAAAAAAAAAAGCCATAATTCTGGAAATTATAATTAATTAGCATGAATACACAAGAAGTCATACTTGTGAAGGAATTTAATACTATGTCGAATCCAATGATTATACTTTAAACACATTCAGCTGGGGATGGTGGAAGCATGGGAGAAGAAGGGGAAGGGCAGTATTATTAGATGCAAAAATGAATTCTTACATAGCATTGAGTCTCAATTGCACGGGCACGAAGAAGAATCTCCCAATGTGCTTCACCTGTTGCTGTTGTGAATGCTGCAGGCACCAATAGTACCTGGATGTTGTAAAACACAAGAAAAATTTAGATTGTAGACAACCCATTTTAAGCAGGAAAGTAATATTTCCACTTATTACCTGTGCTTCATGTTGGACACGTAGCAATTGGTACATCTCTGGAAATCTCAAATCATAGCAAACACTGAGGCCCAAACGCCCAATAGGACTGTCTACTGCAACAATATCCTTGCCTGAAAACATCACCAAAACAGAAGAAATTCACATGAAAGCACCATCCTTCATGGTGCATATCATATCCAAGTGTGCTTATCTTCTCTTTCAAACACTCCCCCTCCTCTTGTCCCTCAGATTTTCTAGAAAGGAAGTTACACTAAGGGAGGACGAAAACAAGGCAAAGGTTCATCATCTAGTCTTAATACTACATAGAGAGTAAATATCCTACCTGATTCTGTAAAACTACTTTCTTTGTATACCCTTCCACCAGGAACATCGACATCAAACCTTCAAATAACAGAAAATGAATAAAAGATCAATATATAATAAACAAAAAGCAGTAAAATTTCTCAATTAAGGAGGAGCATACCAAATAGGATTGATAAATGTTAGGATTACAAGTTAGTTAGTGATCTTACAGGTGTATCTTTCTACGATAACATGAGTATTACACAAGTGTTGAGGATCGGATCCTTTATCTTGGAAGCCTCCAAGAGACAACCAAATGCTGGATTCTGTGCAGTGAATACAAAATGATGAAAAGTGTTGAGTATGCGAGAGGAGAGAGATGACTGACTCAGAAAATGGGAAAATAAATGAATAGAAGCTGGCCAAAGAGCAGTAGTGGTTCATAATAGGTCCATCCAATGGTTCAGCAACACGTAAGAGAACGCCTCAGGAAAGCAAAGAAATTTGTTCCCATCCTTAGTGTTCATTGCATTCACATTCACTCACACACTAAACATTACAACTTACAACATCTTACATAGACTCGGGATTTCAGATAAATCTTTCCATACATACTTCGCATGCCTTGGTTGGTCCCACAAACACATTTTTTCTTCTTCTTCCTATCGTAATCCATCATGAATAACATTTTCTCTCTCTCTATACAATAAGATTTCTATTCACTATAAAAAAAAATAATTAAAACGTTTGGACGACCGTTTCAATTAATAAGTATAACATTTTTTTTAATTTTAATTATTTGTGTCCTTACATTAGTTTTTTTTTATATAATTTATTCTATTCTTCTTAAGTATATTTATTTATTCAAAATAGTCATACATATTTTTTAGTTTAAATATATGGTTAAAATTTTACTCAATTTAAAAATATCCTTAATCAAAATACTTAAAAGTAAATCATGTTACATCTAACATAAGATATCAAATATGACAATTTATTGAATTTCATCACAAAAATAGTTAAAATATGAATAGTGAAAATTTAATATCACATTATTACTTAAAATATTATGTAATTAATAATTATATAATTGGAAGGCCGTTTCAATTAATAATATATATATATATATATATATATATATATATATATGAAAGACTGACTGATTACAAACCAATGCTTTTTCTGATACTACAAACCTGTATTGTAATTTGCAATTCTACAAAGGAAAAGTAACACGCAAACACTATATCATGATGCACTAGCATAACATCATTCGTGTGAAGCATATATATTAAAAATTGTTTATATTATTAGTTGTTTTCATTAAAATTTTATATAATACTCTTAAAAAAATTAAGAGGTACTTATTTATCCATTAATAATAATTTTAAGTCATCGAATAAATAGAGCATCACTTTAATTAAAAGTAATATTTAATAATTTCTTATATTATTATTATAGTCAATTTTATGTTAATCCTGCACTTTTAATTTTTTTTTTACTTTTGATAACATAAGTACTTATGGCTAATATTAAACATTAAAAATATTTTATATATTAACTATTTTAGTTAATTGTATTTTTAAGGTATAAAATTATTTTTCTTTGTGTACGGATTTTTCTTGAGTTTTTCATGCAAATTATTTTTATGATTTTTTTCACTTCCTTCTACTTTTTTTTCCTGCAAAATTTACTATGATTTTAGTAAAAATATAATTATCTCCTTAAATTCATTGAAAAAACCATAGAAATTTTTAATATTTTCTATTTACTGTTGTACAGATTTTTGTGTAAAAAAACTTAATGTGTGTTGCATATTTTTCACAAATAATTTATAGATAATTTCTCTAACTTTTTTTATTCAACCACAGACAATGGTATAAAAATTGTAAAAAAACCTGAAGAATAAAATTTTAATAAAGTAGAAAAAAATTATCAACGAAAATAATTAATATTTGACTAATACTATGATAGTATCATTAAATACTAAAAATCACCTATAAGAGACTATATTATTAAAATCATTACATTTAACTTATACATTATAATTTTTCATTTTGACCCTCCAATTTTTTTTGTCAAGCTCGGCCACTATGTCTATGTGTATGATATATGATATAGATTTAATTTTCTCACACATATGTAAATTTTTTTCACTATATATATATATATATATATATATATATATATATATATATATAACTTAACTTCTATAAAAACTAATCAAAGAGCTTTTACTTTTAATTAAGGAGAAGAAAAATAATGAAGGACTTAAATCAAACACTACTTAGCTTATCTAAATTGGCCGGCCAACCAAAGTTTCTAGTGTGTTATTCATTTTTTTTGGGGTGAATTAGTGTGTTATTCATATGCGTACAATTTAATTGCAGTTCTGATTTTGTACTAATTAGTCTAACAGCTATATTTGGTGTTACTTTTATTTCTTAGATGATGCAAAATATGTTCTAGTTTCCCACAGATATAACTAGATTAATAATCAAAAGAGAGAATTTGGAGTTGAGTAGCAAGGTACGAATTTTCTCTCCTAAATTAAGCATAATATGAATATTGATGGATATGGAATAGAAGCATGCAAGGACACAGATATATGTATTATGCTTCTATCTGACAGTTTTAAGACTAGAATGAATAATAACAACATAGAATAAAATTGAACGGAATCATTTTATGTTCCGCAATTCCTATTTACATTACATCCATTAAGCTTGAACTTAAGAGGAATGGCCCCTTTGCGGCTGTATGAACATTAGCTACACCATGATCTTCACTTCCAGCGTTTCTACATGAATCCTCAGACTTGGAAATATTTTCATAAGCTCCCGTTTGCTGACATCCTTCAATCACAGTTGCAGCATAATAAAACTTGTTCATACTATGGATCTCCTCTAAAGTACTGTGCCGTGCCACGGCTAAAATATCCACAATGGAGCGTTTCTTGCATCTCCTTCTACACCTTCTGCGTTTATCTTTCACTGCCTTGGATGTTGGCAATAGTGGACTGCTCTTATGAACATTAGTTGAACTTGAAATGCTGCACTTGTGCTGATTTCCCTCTTCATGTGATGAAGGTTGCTTGGTGACTTTGTAGTCGCAATCATTTTTAATATTTTGAGGGTGGTCATCATTGAGATGTGGCACTTCAGCTTTGCAAAAATCAGCTTCTTTATCATTATCATCTAGTGATTGCATCAAGTTGGAACAACCTTGGACTGATTCAGCAGGTGAAGCTTGGCGTCCAAATGGTGGCAACACCTCCTTGAGACCTTGGTTAAGACACAGTTGCAAGTGCTTCTCATGAAATGGCCAGCTTTGAAGGATATTTGTGTGACGAGAAGCAAGAACACACTGCCTGCAACATGAATTGTAATCTATCAGTAATCAAGATAGACAACTTAAGCCTACAAACAATCCTTCCAAAATCTAAACAAAGTTTTGATATATAAAATTCACAAAAGGAAACGCATAATGCAAAAGCAAATAAGAAAAATAGTTGTTGAACAGAGAATATAATTATAAGCTAAAGTTGTGTAGGAAAGATTATAAATAACCTACAATCAACAGGTGCTTCACACCTTACAAGCTCAGGATAATGCATTTCAAGATATCAATCTAAAGAGAGAACATGCAATAATGGCATAACATTAAAGGGAATAAATAATAAAACCTCATTCATAAATTGAAATGCATAGGTATGTTTATGATAGCTTTTTCAAGCACATTAATACCTTATTGAGAAGGGTTTAACATTAGCTCCAGAAATTGTTTGTTGTAGCAGAGATTGTGAAACGGAAGATAGGTTTTGCTGCTGAGACATCATTCAACACGAATATTGCAACTTTGAAAATGTATCTCAAACTAATCTCTCTAAAAACCTAAAATCCCGCAACCCCAGTTCTGACAGGAACGCTAAACCAAGATGCAGAAAAGAAAACTTCATAAAATCACCAAGTGCAATACCCTAGGACACAGAAAAACAAAATCAGAGATTCACAACCACAAAATCTGCATGTGGGTACGCAAAAGATGCTCAATTTATCAGCAGGAAAAAAGAAGAAGAAAAGGGACAAAAAGATGAAACTCTTGGTGAGTTTTGAACGAAACAAACCGCAGAGTCAGCCAAACCTAGAAGCTTCAGAGGAAGAGAAATGGTCATAGAAGTGGCGAGGGAGATACGGGTAGGGTTTAGGTTCCAAGGAAATGGGTATGGCGAAACGAGAAACACGACTTCAGTGTTTGAAAAGAAAGAGAAGTTGAAGAGAGAGAAAGTAAGAGAAGCATGAGGAAGAGAGGAACTGACTGAGAAGAAACGAGGTTGTAGAATGGTCTCTTGGTAGTGTTGTGTTGGTGTTGTTTTTTCTTTCTTTCTTTTGATATGTCTCTTTCGTTTGGGTTGGTTTTGTATTTATTGACTTCATTTAACTATTGCTAAAGTCTAATAGTGTAATTAAGGGAGGGTTATTTTCACTAATTTTATTTGTGTTTGCCTCTGCAGTTATTCATACACTAAAGTTTTGGTGGCAAGTGGAAGCCTCCTTATTAACTCCAAAACAGGGCATCCTCGTATACTTGTTTGTCCTAAACTACAATTGCACCCATCACATCTATTCTTATGCCACAAATCCAACTAAAATTGGAAAAGTTGAGACTTGAAGAAAATGAATTGGGACATAGATGGCTAGGGGAAATATATATATTGTATGTGTATGTTGGTTAAAGTAATTTATCTTGGTCTGTATAAATTTTACTATCTGTCTATATAGAGCAGTTTTTGTGTTTTGGGTATATTAGTTAATATATAACTCAGGGCCAAAACAAATTTCAAGGTAGTGCAAATACTTTGCTTAATATGCAAAATGGTCGATATCTTGCCAGAAGTGCCAGAGAGTATCGATCTGTATGCAAACACAACCAGAATAAAGTACAATCAAATCTACAAGAGTCTCAGATTTACCTCTTTATGGGAAACACGCAAGTCATTCCTACATTGCTATTTATTATCCTATCCTATGGGCTATGGTGGTTTTGTTTCCATATTGGGGGGCTTACAACTTATTTACCTAAACTCTATGCTGGAGAATACTGAATTTAGTTGCTTTACTAAAGTAAAATATAACATATAAAATTACTAGTTTCAGATCAATAATAATATACTGACATCATAAAATACATAGTAGACTAGAGCATTCAGTTCAGTTATAGCAAGATTTGCATCCAGTCTAGCTAGTTTATATATACATATATAGGCAAATAAACATATAATATTAATAAGCCCAACACAGCACAAAAAGTTTTGCGATTTGAAAAGGATACAAAGAATAACGAACATGCCAATTGCCAAATATTCTAAATCCTCATATATAGCAGCATCCCCAACATATTGATAAGCTACCCCCCATAAGTCCCTTTCTATCATTACATCCAAAAAAAACCCAACGTAACCCATCACAACTGATAACTGTATCTGAATTTATTGGTCGCTTAAATCCCTCCTATAGATTTGCCTCTTAGCTCATCTTCCAAATGAAGACAATACGAAACCTGTATCTCTTACTTAGCCCTTAGTGGTAATATAATTAAGTCTCCAACATTCTGCAATAAATAAAGTGGCTTAAGCGTATGCAACATGGACAAAGTTCTGAATAGAAGCGAAGGACTAAGTATAAATGATGTCATGATCACCTTCATTATTACCTCAAATTGAAGCTTAAATAACTTTATCTGGTGTAATTTACCCCAACAGATCTAGCTAGAATATGTAGCAAGCTTTCCTGTTTTTTGTGAACCGATCGAGGAGTACAGTTCATCAGGTTTCATGCGCTTCAGATGGCAATGTTTTTCTCAAATTTGTAATATGTGTGTGTTTTAATTCGTGCAAAAGAACTCATGGGCTATACCTAATGCATCCATCAACGATTAATATATTCTGGATTTTATTATTGGTGCTTAATTAGCCTTCTTTTTTTCACAATGTTGTCAATGAAATTCCAAATCATGCCTCTATATATATACTCAACCACTCACCACTAGTGCAATCCTAGCTAGTATGGCTTTCGTTTAGCTATATCCAGGAATATATATATATATATATATATATATATATATATATATATGCACATAATTCAACTTGATGAATAAGTTACTTCTCAGTTAATAGAATAGTATATATGAATAATGAACCGTATAAAGATAATTAATCTGATGACTGCATGAGATCTACAGTGCCATAAATTGTGATACAATGATTATGAAGATTGGAGTAGAAAAGCATTAAATACCAGAGAAATTCTCTTTCTATATACTACTACATATACGAATATAACTAACGGCATTGCCTCAATAACATTACACTAGCTCGTTTTAAGTTCACCAAAAAAGGAAAAAGAACACTAGCTCTATCGTTTTATGGTTTTTCCTCCATAGAAAGACATTTATATGTGAACCAGATTCTGAAAGTCTCCCTTACATAGTTTACATTTTTTTTTGCGCATCATTACATAACTAAATACTATATATTATTACAGCATGATCATCTTTATCTAGTGAAATACATACATGCAATAACAGTCATACAACATGCATGCATTAACCAATACTCCAATATATGCAACTCTAATATCAAATTATACCAATTGTCAAAACCAGTATAAAGACTAATTAACGGATTGAAACGTTTTAAAGGCACTCCTAATTCCATTTGGATATATATCCTGCCCATTGCTGCAGCAAACCTAAAATAAAAATGTTTTTCTTCTCATCTGATTGTCAGTTCAACTCATGTCTCGTTCAAATCAATCCATATATATCAACTGGTTTGGACCCAATTCGAAATTAAGAGAAAAGAATTGTGTGATGGCTATTATTATTTATAGATTTATCAGTGGCATGACACGAGTTTTTAATTAATAATATCAGAAACATAGCAGAAGGGACAGGAGAGACACGGAACACGTTGAACCAAAGTTGTAAACTAGCCTCACAAATTTTGAAATTAATCCAACAATAAAAAAGTATATAACTTGTCAACTATAGTTGAGATGTTAATCTATCTGAAAACTAGAGTTGAAATGTTAATCTGAAAATATAGTATATATAAGCAAAGCATGACATATTCATTTTTTTAAGAATATATAAAGAAATACGTACACTCGTGATCATGGGACTCCATGTCATATCTTTATCTGCTATTTGCATTTTTTCCCTATCCTACTACTACTTTATTTTCTTTGTCTTAATCCTTTGATTTTTCGATAAAAAGATTTTCTGACTAAAAATTGGTAATTTGAATAAAGCTGATTAATATTATATATTAGAATTAACTTTGCTTTAAAGATGAATTTAAAGTGATATATATTATCTATATGTTCAATTTCTTCTTCTTCGTAAAATTAAGTTTATAACCAACCCTGAGAATATGAAGGCAAAATCACTTTTAGTTGCAACCGCGCAGACATCAAAATTTTCTATAGAATAACGTTAATTACAGTGAAATGAAAGTAACTCTGGTATTTCAACATAGATCCAAATTAACATGCATTATATTTCTGAATGTGATGCAAAAATGAGTGATATATCATATACTACTAATGCCAAAGGTGGTATATATAAAAAATAATTGCCTCGCATAACATTTGAATGCCCAAATAAAAAATTGACACATAGAAGTTGTTCTCGTACGTGGCCCCAACACGAGCAAAAATCCTTCCCATATAACATCCATATATATTTTATGATTTACCTTTTTATATGTTGATCTGAAGGTGATCATTGTAATTGTGATGCATAATGCATACCAGGTAGTAGGTTGAGTGACTTGAGTCGATCATTCACTAGTTGGGTCTAGGTGTCTCTCGTGTCAAATCAAAACATATATAAGAAGAAAGTGAATTTAAGGTTTGTCTTGAACGAGAAACCTATTAAATGATTTAGAATAAAATAAAATTGTTTCTTAAACTTGTTTTATACTTTTTATGCCAATCTAAATAATTAAAAATCAAAATAAACACAACCATTTTCTTAAAAATGTTTTAGGCTCATTCATTCTTTTGCCATTGCATCTTTCCTAAAGTACAAGAAATGTAAGAAGAACACCAGTGAGTTTCTTTGAATTTTTTTTAAGTACCAGTGCATTAACAACTTAATTATATTATAATATTTTGGACAAAAAATCAATGAAATCTTTTGTTGTAAGTTTATCTTAAAGATATTATAGTCATTTAATAGTCAATAAAAAAAATCTTGTTAATAAGTGTTCTTAGAGAATTGGTTAAGAAACTCTAATGAGAGTATTTATTATGAACATTATAAAAGAATATAAAAAAATCATAAATAACATAATTTTGTTCATTTTAATTAAATTTTTTTAATTCTTTAACTAATATCCTAACAACACGGGTTAATATTTATCTTAAAAGAAATACATTTTTATCTTTCTCTCATCTCACACAACATTAATTAATTTTTCAAATTCTCACTATCCTCTCATTTGACACTATTTAATTTTTTAAAACTCTTTCTCCTTACTCACCTCTCACCATTAAACATTTTTTTATTCGAAATTTATATTAAACATAAACTAATTTTATTGTTTACATTTGATAATCTTATAAAATATTTTTTTATTAATAATTTATCAAATGAAAATTGTTAAAAAAATTAGTTTATGTATAAAATTTTTATAAGTAAATATTTATATTAAATATGAATTTTTAATAACAATCCTCGTGGTTGTTAGTAAAATTAATAATTTATAAACATTTTATACTAAACACAAACTAACTTTTTTGTTAACAATTTTTTTCTATTTTTTAACAACTTGCATTTGATAAATTATTAATAAAACAATATTTCCTAAAATTATCAAATGTAGACAATAATATTAGTTTATGTTTAATAGAAATTTTTAATAAAAATATTTAATGGTGAGAGATGAGAGTGAAGAGAGAGTTTTAATTAAAAAATTAAATGATGGTGTTAGATGGGAGATGAGACAGAATTTAAAAAATAATGGTGTGAGATGAGAGAAGAGAGATGTTTTTTTTTAAAAAAAAAAAATTGAATATAGTAAATGATCATAGTAGCCATAAATTAAATTTTCTAAATCAAAGAAACTTATTGGTTTTTTGTCCAATTTTGATGTAGGTTGTTAGTGCACTCATTAAAAAATGGTGTGAATATTTTAGTAATTCCCTATATATAAGAGACTATCTTGAAACATTTCTTAAAATGTTTTTTCTTTTTATGTTTATTAGTATGATAAAAAATTCAAAATAATTAAATTAAATATTTTTTTATCTTTTTTTTTTAAGTAAAGGTATTTACATATTCAAAAATCATAAGATTAATCTTTGATGTATAGAGATAATTGAAGTGAGTTTTTGGTTCATAATATAATTTTTTCTTTGTACACGACTATAAAATCAAACCTCTATCCGCATATTTAAGAAACTTAATCATCTGTTGTAAAAATTGAAACAAGTTTATAAACACCTTTATTTTATCAAATTCATGCTAAGTATGTGCATAAGAATTCAAAATATGTCAAAAATAATGTTTTTGTTTAATAAATTCCTCGTTCAAGGCAAGCCTTAATTCACTTTCTTCTTGCAAGTGTATCCAATTTTCCCAGTGTCATCATCTACTATATTGTTGATATTACACATCCTTTTACTTGGAAGCCTCCGAGTGACAACTAAATGCTGGATTCTCTGCATCAGAACTTGTAAAATATTCACATTTTCCACAAAAAATGCAAAATCAATATAGTTCAGGTTAAAGAACGTAACACACTCATTATATTAATTAAAGAATCCTAAAATTAATTAAAAATTCAAGATATCTCATGTGATCGGACATGACCAGAGAGAATCACATATTTATTTATGGAGTGTGTCCTCTAAAAATTATTATACTCATTTTCAATAATTCCCGTACAAACCCTCGAATTTAAAATAAATCCTGAAAGGTGTAAATGTTTGTTTGATAAGGTCATGATCAAATAGTCCAAATATGAAGAAGAAAATGCCGACATGCATGGGTTTAATTATGATATGGCCCAATTAAAGATCATATTGTTTTGAAAAAATAAATGATATCAATATCATGTCCATTTCATTTGTTTCGTCAAAACTTTAGTGATGAAAGAAATCTAGAGAATTTTGACCTGTATAAGAGAAGGCCCCAGCAATTTTGCTCCAGCTGATAACCCAACAATTGTCTAGTAGTCAGTACCATCGATAAGGTCACAAAATAAAAGTGGTTGATGAGAGAAAATTAAACAGAAAAGGGTGCAAACATATAAAAATAGAAGAGGAGAATATGACACAAAACAAAGCTAGGGAACCCATAAAAAATAAGATTGAAAAGAAGAATACTTTAATGAGACAAGAAATGTCATCTGAACCGCGCAAATTGGAGTGAGTGAGAGACTGACAATTTGGGAATGCAAGAGGCAAATCCTTCAAGAATTAAGATCCTCTCGATTTCTTCTCTCCATTCTTCCATTACTAGTATAGTTTTAAGAAAACAATTAAAGTAAAAATGATAAGTATTTGATGGAGAGTAACATTTTTTTTCTTCATCTAAAAGCTTAATGATGGTAGAGATGGAGTGGGGAAGA
Organism: Glycine tomentella; assembly: GCA_007407185.1. Classification (NCBI taxonomy): domain Eukaryota; kingdom Viridiplantae; phylum Streptophyta; class Magnoliopsida; order Fabales; family Fabaceae; genus Glycine; species Glycine tomentella. The sequence goes on from PYAF01004995.1 coordinate 7,300,698, forward strand.
AATAAAAAGATCTTTTCTCTCTTCACTCTCACACCAAACATTACTTTACAACAACTGCTTACATGAACTAAATTCTCAGGACTTCAGAAAATGTTCCTTATATATATATATATATATATATATAGTAGTACTTCGCATTGCCCTGGTCTCACAGAAAACCATATAATTTTATATTTAAAAAAAAACATCTCAACTCATTAATTATCTTTAATTTATTTTCTTTTATGTTAATATTTTTCCTAAAATTATTTTTCTTCTTAAATTTATTTATCAATATAAAATAATTATGCATATTTACTGTTTCAAAAATATTTAATAATTCATTAAATGTTGATCATTAAATATAATTATTTAATACATTAAATATAATCATTTAATAAATTAAATATAATGATAACAATGACTAATGATAAAAATTTCATACTTTTACATTAATGCATATATCTATAGTTTTAAATATTTATATTTTTAAAATTTTACTTAAATTAAAAATATCAATCGAATAAAATGCAGAACATTAATTCTTGTTATTTGTCAATTGTCAATTATATAACAGTGAGAGTTTGGATGATGTACATAAATTTTAGATTCAAATTTTATTACTGTTATTGAACACCATATAATTTGTCAATTACATATAACTACAATTTTCAATTCAGTTTGACTCGATTAGATACCGTACTTTTTAGTTAAGTTGAGCTAATTTATTTGTGAGTTAATAATTATACCGTCCCATCTAATGAAATGAATTCATGTCTTGAACTCTTTTCCTTTACCTTAATCTTGTATATGAAGAACATGTTAAGAATTTTAGTTTGACTCTCCACATGCATAACCAATAAAAAATAAAATAAATATATTGACAGTGAAAAAGATTAAAAGAATTAAAACAAATATAAATATATTTTTTACAAAATAAGAGTATATGTCTGGTCAATGCTATGAATAATTTTAAAAATATATAAATTTTAGAAAAATATAATATTATTAATTAAATTAACTAATTTTTCTAATAGTAATGTTATTTTACCCAAGTATGATGGTGTTGTTTTCCCTTTTATTTCGTTCGTGCCATGTGGAAGGGCTTATCCATATTCTCCGAAGGCGCATGAAAAATTGATTTTGCGACGTCAAAATGAGTTTAAGTCTAACTTTAAATTTGTTTTACTCATATAAATGAGTTGAGTTGTATGATTTAATCCATCAATTTGAATAACTCAATTCAATTTAACCTATAAATCTGGTGAGTGAAGAGTTGGTTCGCCCTGACCATCACCAATGGCACTAGCACTGCCACCACCACAGTGATGGTGTCGCAATATAATCCTTCACGAACCAGCTGATTATAGTATTATGCACACACACAAAATGAAATAAAAGGTATATTAATTATGATCATAGATATATATATGTCCTCTGCACGGGGAGCATCATGATGAATATTCATTCCTTTAACATAAATTCATTTCAGACGATCGCTGATGAAACATCTCAGTTTTGACATTTCTAACTAGAAATTTATAATATTATGTTTGGAAGATGAAGGACCCGGATTGACAACTCGGGAGCTAGCTTATGAAGAGTTTTTTCTTCAAAAATTTTGTACAATAAACACTTACGGAAATGGTTTCAAACAGGATATTTTTATTTGCTATGCTGTCTTTTAATTTGTCTTATAACTAGCTTAGCTTGGGTGAACTTTATCAAAGGATCTTGATTAAGCAAAGTGATAAGGGAGGCACGTGTGTCAAAATCCCCACGTAATTAAGTTAATAGGACAATTTACCCTACCTTATTAGTTTCACGATTCTTTGTCATGCTATGCTTTAGGCCTACTTTAACTTTACGATGGCACGGAGTTGGCTGCTATTAATTAAACTAAAGTATTTGAGAACATCTCTATTTAACAAGAGTAGTTTATGAGGTTCTTAAACTTAAGAATCAAGTCTTATTTAACTTTATCATTGAAGTAATTAATTACGAGATCATTCTTATATATAAGATCTGTTGCATATAAACAATTCTTCCGAACAATTCTTAAGAATATATCGTGAGACAATTATAGGACTCATTTCAAGCTTTTAAAGATTGCACTATCAGAAAGAGAATTCGTTGAAATTCTTAAATTTCATGTAACATTGTAGGACTAGGACCAACCATAAGTGAGTTAAGTAGCTCCACCATAATTGCAACATTGGACATGCTATAGAAGCATAATTCTTTTATATAATGCTAATTAATGAGCAACACCTTATCTGGACCTGAATTTGTTTGGGACGCCAAAGAAATGAAGAAATCACTTATTTACAGCCCACATTACATCAATTGAGAAGTAAGCTTAACTCACCTAATGCCCCAATACATGTAATTCTGCCTCCATTAATGATATTTCTCTTTGCAAATTATCCTCTTTTTCTACCTTTCATGGAGTTCATTAGTAAAGATGCAGACGTATAAAATCGATATATAATTATAAAACATTAACTAATAAATGTTCTCCATGTGAACAGATTCACTGGTATATACTACTGTATATCTTAAAAGCAGTTCGTTAATTAAAATATTTTGCTAGCTTCGATGAAATTTATTGTTTTAATTTAATTTAAGAAACAAATCCATCAATCATGGGCCAACCCAATTTTTTCCAAAATTCCATAAAGATGATGAAACGAAGACTCTGCATTAATTTGACACTCAGACAGGGTTTATTCATTAACAACAAAGCCATTGTTTTTTCATCTATTGTGCCTGTGAAAAACATATATATGCAAAGATATAACCTCATCCTTTCACTCAAAGGATTATTGTATCTACAGTATTTCCAAAGTGATCATCTGTACAGCAGTGACTGAATTGATGATATTAATTATAGCTTCAGAAAAACCTTAGCCGAGCCGACCTATTATAGGGGAGAGAAAAAGAATACTCAAATACCAATACATACACAAACTAATAAAGAAAACGTAAATATAGTTTTAACCAAATTGCACAAAAAATGAAGTGGTAGTAGGATTGAGAAAAAATGTAAACAGTGATCAACAAAGATATTATGACATGGACTCCTATGATCACAAATGTATTTCTTCATATTTCTTAAAAAAATGAAAATAATATCTTCCTTGTTATTTTGTTTTTTGAAAATGACTTCTCTACAGCTTTCAGATTAACACCTCAACTCCACCGCATTGCATTAATTTCAAATTTTGTGAGGCTTGAGTTTTTACTTTGATTCAAAGCTTTCCTGTAGCTCTCCTATATATACCTTATGCTATATGTGTTCCTCATATTACTAATTAAAAACTCATGTCACTGATAAGCTAAAATAACAGGCGTCACTTGATAATCGATTTTTTCTCTTAAATTTCGTATCGTGCCCAAAAAAATTGGTATATAAGGATTGGAATATGGATTTGAACAAGACATCTGTTGAACAGATAATGAGCTGAGAAGGAAAACACTATTTTTTAGGTTTGCTGAAGCAATGGCCAGGATCTAAATGGAATTAAGAGTGGCTTAAAAACTTTTCAATCCGTTCTATACTGTGTTGAACAATTTGGTATAATTTAGTGTTAGCTAGAGTTACATATATTGGAGTATGTTAAATGCATGTTTTGTACGACTTTTATTGCACGTAGTATTTCGTTAGCTAAAGATCATGCTGTAATGATAATTTGCATCTATTTTTTTCATGATGATTTATTTATTTTTATCTGATTTTAATTTTAGTTATGTAATGATGAGCAATGCAAAATGTAAGAGAGACTTCAGAATCTGGTTCACAATAAATGTCTTAATCTGGAGGAAACGAGTTCTTTTTCTTTTTGGGGGTTGTTGAACACAAAAAAAGAGCTAGAGTAATGTTTTTGTGGCAATGACGTTATATTCTTATTACATGTATATAGAAAGAGCTAGAGTTTCTCTGGTATTTTATGTTTCTGTATTCCAACCCTTCATTGCATCTTTATGCATTCTGATCAATTGACGTTCCTCATGCACTCATCAGATTATATATCTTATACGGTCATTCCTTATTCACCACCTTTCTATTAGCTGAGAAGTAATTAAATTATTAATATATCAAGTTCAATTATGTGCATATACTCTTCGATATAGCTAAGCACTTTATTAACCAAGAAAGCCAATAGCTAGGATTGCACTACTGGGCATGATTTCGAATTTCATTGTCAACGTTATTCTAAATAAAAGACTCGGCACTACCTTTTGGAATTGAAGGTATGACATCACGAGATCTAGGAAATATTTACCAAAGGAATTAACTTTCACATCACAGCCTCAAGGCATGCATGCAAATGATTATACATGTAGCTAGGTATAAAGCCCATGTGACCTTTTGCACCAATTAAAACACAAAACACACACAAACATTACAAATTTGAAAAAGAAAAAATGCCATCTGTAGGGCATGAAGCCCGTATTGTACTCCTGATCGGTGCACAGAAACAAGAAAGCTCATGTAATATGTGCGGAACAAATTAATCAGACTTTGCCTAAACTTCAATTTGATGTAATTAATATTGACGGTGATGACATCAATTATATATAGTACTCCACCCAAAAAAAAACCAATTATATTTAGTATATATCTCCTTTTTATTAGTCCTTTGCTTCACTCCTATTCCTATATATCAGAACTTTGTCCATGTTGCAGAATGTTGGAGACTTAATTACAACTATAAACTGGACTGGACGCAAATTAATCTTGCTGCAACTGCACCAAATTTTGCTAAATTTGCTCTAGCCTGTTATGCTTTTATGATGTCAGAATATTGTCATTGATCTGAAACCAGTAAAGCATTGGAAATTACAAATTATATAGTAAAGCAACTAAATTCAGTATTCCTCAATCCTCAGCATACACTTGGGTAACTAAGCTTCCCAATATGGAAATAAAATCACCATAGGATAGGATATCTCATGTAGACTTGTGTGTTTTCCTTTATGAGGCAAATCTGAGACTCTTGCTGATTGTACTCTCCTGCAGAGGTCGGATTTTGCATTCAGATACCACTGGCAGACTATGTAGCACCGATACCGACACGGCGTTTTCGATACGTTTCCGATACGGAACTTCGATACGTTCTTCAAAAATTCTAATATTTCGATACGTTCCCGATACGTCTTAGTATTAAATAATATTTTTTTATATAAAGTGCATTTCATATTAATAAAATATAATGAAAGAAAAATCATAAGTACAAATAATAGATTATCCAT
>PYAF01004995.1:7309953-7324343 GCA_007407185.1 Glycine tomentella
TTTTTCTTTTCTACAGTTTCTTAAAATTTAATTTAATTAGCTTTTATAGAATTTCTATATTTTATTCTTTTTTATTGAATCTAACCTCTAAATATTTTTATATTAGCTTAATAATTATGTATACCAAAATTGAGATAAATTGAACATTTATTATAATCTAATCTTGTAGTCAACATTTACTTATGTTTAAAAAATATTATATGTTAAACTGAATTTATTCAATGAATTCTTAAACAACTCTATCATTTATAAATAAATAAAAAGTGTAGATTTGATAATTTTGATCTATTTATTATGAACTTAATTTTAATTTAAAAGTCGGAAGAAGAAAAAATTAATATACAGAAAAGTGATTTGAGGGAGTAACTTTTTTAAGATGGTTTAGTAATTTGATTTCTTCTCAATTTTTTTTCTCTTATCCCTTCACTTAACATCTGTGAGTTCGTGGAAACTGGAAACAATGTCTTAATAATTGTGATGAGAAAATACAAAGTAAAATATTTTGATGTGAATCTATATAAAATCTAATCACACGCGAAAATTATCTCATGCGAACATGCTTACAAAAGCATTGAATTGGAAATTAAACAAACATATCGAAGTGCAAATACTAAATATCAGTTATATTTTCTTAATTTAAAAATTTTATGTTAGCTTCCACTTTGAGACTATTCACCATTTCCAAAATTTCAGTTTCCATTTCAAGTCGAGTTTGATTTAATTCATCTGTTAAGCGATGTTGAAGTGGAAACAGTCACTAGATTTAGTGGACTGATGGGTTGAACACACGTTGAATTTGTTGGTTACATTACACTTGCTTCCAAGAGTTCCAATCACTAATTGTTCGTATTAAGAAGGGTAATCTTCATGATGATGTGGTTTAGTTTGGTGGATGTTAAGTTTTGAAAGGCTCAATTAGGAGCAATAAGTGTTGGAACTAAGCAACTGCCTTTTAGTAAAATCTCTAGCTCTTATGGAAGGTTTCAAATTGATCAATTGTATAATTAATAAGATGAGATTCAACCATGAACATTAGATTTCATAATTTTTTCAACTATGAATACAAAATGCACGAAATTTAATCCAGAGATCACAAGTTACCCACGATTGAAGTTAGAGGAAAAAACTTGTCCCTTGAGATGGACCAAGTACTAGAGGCTCCAATTGATTCATTTTCAGTAGTTTTGCTTTTGCCTTCATTCTCTCTCTATGATGTAGATATTGTTGACCGACAATGCCACTGTGTGCAAGATTCGTTTTTAATTTGTTGCCTTTGCCTAGTGTTGGATAATGTGAATTCAAACCTCGAAGGGAGAATTTTTTTTGAGGTTGTAGTATGTCTACTAATTAATACTATATGACAGATACTTACTGAGAAGGCCGATGCAGAAAGATAAAAGGAGGTAACATGTCCAAACATGTATATGTGATTATATAGTAAATACGGTTCAAGTAAAGAATTATATATAAATTAAGGACTCGAGTATTTTCAATATGTATATATGAAGTAATTTTATGGGAAAAAATAATATTTGAGAGCATGTATGAAAATGACCAGACTTCATGATAAAACGTAAGATGAGTTGTATTTTCAAATGATAATTAACTTAGTTCATGTGGGTTGTAATCTATATTTGCATGTACTATAGTATGTGTCTAATGTCATGCGGAACAATGGTTTTCTTGTGTTTTCGAAATAACTATGGTCTCTTAAAAAGTGAGAAAAGTTTTGTTTTAAATACAAATACAATTTCTTTGGTGACTAACTAGGGCTTTAATACAAATGCAATTCAGGCTTAGAATGAAGAGAACTAAGAACCATTAGGGTTGGCCTAGTGGTGGAGTTTAGAATTATAGACATGAGATCCTAAATTTAAATCTAAGAACAATTATTGTACACCAAAGTAAATGAAGAGAAGTACTATTAATTTTACTTAAAAGTGAATTAAAATAATGTGATTTATCCTTGAATTGTGAGCGTAAAGGCAAGAACAATTTTGGTCGAAAGCAACAAAACATTGAAATTTTGCGGGCCTATACATGTTCATACAGGATATTTCTATTCTTATCCCTCATTGCTATTCTCACCCCACGTGTTAAAACTTTTTTACTGCAAAAATGTTTTTTTGACAAAAATATGATTCATTGGATGAAAAAAAATGATTTTATTATATAAAATATACAACATAATCATATTTTTGCGAAATACTTTAATTATTAAATGAAATTATGATTCTAATGTATTATACAATTTTTTTCATTTTTCAATTTGATACAATTTATTTGTTTTATTTAATTATAAACATTTCTAATTTGAGGATTTGTTATTCAACAATATAACATAACTTTTAATAATATTCCATTTTGAAATTTTTATATATAAAAATTTTAGGTTTTAAAAAGTTATTTTTAATAAATATGAATATTAAAGAATTAAATTTATATTTCAATAACCATGTTAAAACGAAAAAATCACATATATATAAAACATTAAAAATTTAAAATAAAAAATGTAAATTAAGAAAAAACATTAATTTTTAATAAACATTAACTAAAAAATTAACAAATATAAAAAACCTTCAAAATTTAAATTAGCAATTTGTTGTTGTGTTCATTTTTCACTTCTTTGTATGTTGCATCGCCTCATACAAAAACGTATTGCTAATTTAAATTTTGAAAATACAACAAAATTTAAATCATGTTCTCTACGTATTTGTCACACGTTTTGAACTTAAACAATGACATTTAGATATCTTCTAGCATTAAATTTTAAGAATATATTATTTAACTAAAAAAACTAACCAAATGTCATTGATTGATTTGAATCCTATGCCTATATTAACCTCGATAAAGGAGGGGGGGCGGGCGGGGGGGAAGAGCCGTCATAAAAGAAAAATAGCAGAAAAAGTAACTGATTGTATATTAGAAAAAGTAACTGCAAGAAACAAAAATCTCATTTATTTCAGATTATGCGTCTTCAATTTTTATTGTGGCACATAAAACAACCTTAACGGCTAAAACAGACAAATTAGAATGTATCATTTCAATGAATATATCAACTTAACCAAACAAAACTTGGCCGAGAAAATGTTAAAAGTCATACAAAATCCGTATAATTGACAATATCAAGGGAAGTTATATGATGGAGCAGGCAAAAAGGGAAAAGGTGCAACAGAGGCATACGATACAGGAGGACGCGCTTGAGTTCGATAGGGACTCCTGGCCTTGATATTTTGATTGCCGTTATCATCATCCAACTCTGAAGTCTCCATAGAGGATGCAGATTTCACAAAACCCTTTGCATTGTCTTCTAAGAATTGTTCGTTTTCAGAACGACGGTGAATCAAAAGCCCAGACATAAACACAGGGAGGTAAAGAAGACTGGCATGGAACATTCTCCTTGCCTTTTCTTTGGTACGGTTTCTATAGAATGAAAATGCTGCAGCGCTTATTGCAAGTGTAAGTGCTGCCGACTCAAGACAAAACCATCCAGAAGTCAAACCCCCTGTTGACAGGTGCAGAAACATGAGTATCAAGATTTTCCTTGAGGTAAAAAAAATCATATTAAATGAAAACTTTCTACCATTTCAATCGTCAGTTTAACTCAAATCCCCTCATTTGTGAACAAATTCTTATATAGAAGTTTAAGGTTCTGTATGCAAGCTGCTACACTAATGTCTTTCAGCACAAAACATACGAACAAGGTCTTCAACTATTTGGGCAATACAGTGGCACGGGCAACAAATGTTATTAACAGAACCAAATACTGAATTTCTTGTCAGCTTGTCTCTGTCTGACCCCATTGCCACATGCAAAAAGGCTATATTTTTTACTTGACTTAAATTATAATTTTTTTGTTTTATTAATTATAAAATATTCAAAAATTCATACTACTCCACAAAACGGCACAGGCCAGAATCTTATTTAAGAAAGATTTCTTGATCAGGCTTTTACTTCAAATGAAATTTCTAACGAATCCTATCAAAGCATGCAATCAATACTAGCACCAGATAATTAAGATAAAAAAATCTCAAGAAAAAACAATAATGAAGTATTTCTAGAAAAAGGAAACATCTACTCACAATCATAAGCCAAGAACCCCAAAGGGATTAGATATATAGAGTTCCTTAAAGCCACCAATGCTGTTCTATGCCCAGATGCATCAGCAAGAGAGTACATCTTAAACCTAAATTTGCAACAGAAACACACCCGTGTCAATAAGTAAAGGATATTGTGTAGTTTGGAGCATAGGTAATTGAATGAAAAATTTATTAAGAGTGTAGTCATCCACCATGTGCAGAAATCAGCGTAACAAAATCCATGTTTATTGAGTACAATTTCTATGCTAAATGCTTATATAAATTTGGACAAATCCACCTGTAGGTCTCTACATTTTGAAAACTTTCTAGGTCCTTATAATTGGGTCCCCATAATTTGAGAAAAATGTTATATTGCTATCCTGAATCTGATATGGCACAAGAGTCATTTAAGTTTTTGTTTATATGAACAAGGACTTTAGCCAGATATTGACTAGACAAACAATATGAATATCCACCCCTTAAAACAAATACTGTTACAGAGCACCAAAATAGTTGTATGAAACAAAATTCTCACTATAAAGTTCAAACAAAGTTATAAGAGCATACCCTCCAGCAGCATAGTCATCACGACACAAATAGGCTAGGGCCATAAAATGTGGTATTTGCCAAAAATACAAAGCAGCTGGAAGAATCATTCCATTTAGTGAAATATCATTAGCAGCTGCAGCCCATCTGAAAATCAACAACAAAAAGGGATGAGGGGCAGAAAATACATGTACACATGCCTATACACATGGTGAATGAAGTGAGACAACATGAGTAAAGAAAAAGAAAAAAGAGAGAGAGATACTAATTCCACTTCAAAAGAATTGAAACTCATTTTCAGGTAGTTAGCCATTGAATTACATAATCTTTTGACATATCACTCATTACTCCCACTGTACTTAGAATTTGCTAGTCAATCGCTAACTACTTGAAAGCCTTTTTTTTCTGAATGCAAGTAGAGAGAAAGCTAACAAAGAGGGGGGTAAGTTTTAGAATAACTCTGCCAATTATTTAAAACTAATAATACTTTGACCAACAGAAAATCAATAAATCACTAGGATAAAATTTGTCTCTGGCAATGGAAATTTAACACACATAAAATACCAGCATGTAAAATATTGAGTCTAGCCATATCAATCTTGGGTGGAACAACTTAACTTCATAGGGATTTTACATTGCACATGGTAGAAAAGATTAAACAACAGTTACATATATTCCTAAAGCATTCTGAAATTTGCATTACATAGGAAAGCCAAAAACAACTGTACATAATTTTACCCCAAAAGTGGTGGAATAGCACCGACAACAGCTCCCACCCATGTATTTATGGGATGAATCTGCTTCAAGGGTGTATATACAAATGCATACAGAATTAGGTTGGAAGCAGCAAGCCCAGCAGCTAACATATTGGTCTGGAATAACCTTGCAATAAAGCTGCAATGTTAGTCCCTCCACTCAAAATACATCAAACATTTATAAGAAATCAATTCATAGATTTACTAGTTACACTAGAAAAGCATACAATCAACAAAGTACGCAAATTTGTTTCAATACCTGCGCAGCTAGTAGAGCCGTACCAGCTAATCCAACAGAGGATGCCCAGCCAACTGCATGAGGTATTGTCATGCGTCCTGAGGGTAGTGGCCTGCGACTTGTTCTCTTCATTTTAGCATCATTATTGATCTCAAACACCTAAAAAAGACACAACCATTGAATACATCTTATGTTGACCAAAAATCTAATAGCAGTATTAAGGGGGAATAAAAAGCACATACTTCAGAACAAATCTATTTAAAAGGTCTTTAAGCAACAATAACAATAATATTTTGACATTCATAACAGTTACATAGCTAGAAGGAAAAAAAAGGTTGAGTTTATCTTTGTCTATCTTTGTATAGATACTCCCACTCCCCTTGCTTTATATTGTCTAATTGAAAGACTGATTTGATCAAGAATGGGTGAGAGAGGACGAAGTCATTAAAAATGAACAAGAAATTATATGAAAAGCAATTAAAACTGTGAAAACATTAATTCTCAGGCAAGAAATAATTTCTAGCTATAAAAATTCTGTCTAACTGCAATCATAACAGCGCCATAGGAGTGTGAGAATAAAGAGCTCAATAAAAAATGTCAGGAAAAGAATAAGATTTAATATGTAAGAAGAGTGCTATAGAAGGGAAAAAGATCCCCCCACCACCCACACACACACACACCCAAAAAAAAAAGTCAGCTTGCAATCATGTTCCCACCTCTGAAGCTTGTGATTCTTATGTTGGTAGATTCAGCTTGGAATGGAATAGCCATTCCATGACATTTTTGTAGCAAACAAAGGAATGCTTACTCTCAGGGAATAGAACTAAGAACAGAATCACCATTCTTGCATATCCAAAAATGTTCATGATTTTGTTGAGACTCAAGTCTTAAGAGAACGTAAAATATGCCACTCTTAAAACAGAAGTAATAAAAATAAAAAAAAAAGGAAAACAAAATGAATCACAATAGACAAGTATAGAGTAAGAAAATCTTCTCAAGAACCAACCTGATTCAAAGAGTTAGCAGATGCAGCAACCATCATGGTACCCAAGCAAGTGCAAGAAAGTGCTGAAAGATCAACAGCACTACCACTCCCCAAGACAAACCCAGTCCCAGATGTTGCAACCACAAGCATGCTGGAATTGAGTTAGAAAATGATTAGTTAAAAAAGGTTTTTGTAGTATAACAAAAAGAAAAGAAACGAAAAAGGTTTTAGCAGAATGACTACACTATGGGAAAAAATATATATATTAATTATAATTCTAACAAAATAGGCATTCAAGAGATAGTGCAAACAGTAGCACTCCAGGTTTTTCATAAGTAGCATGCGATGTACACACACATACACAGAGGTACGGTTATGAGGAAAGGGTGAGTATTTTAATAGTCAGACTAACAAATTTTGGATGTAAATGTAATCATCCAGACCCATTAGATGAATAAAAATCCTATCCACTATAGGTGAATTTTGTAGGATTCTCATCCTACGAGTATTGTATTCTATTGGGGTTGCCTAACTATACTATACCTCAATAGTTTGCTCTTACATTCTTGAAGATTGAGATCGTAATTCTATATCTTAAATCTAAATACTAATTTATTTGCATAGATTAGATACGGGAATGTTAAGAACGAACCTGAGGCGAGCTTTGGAGAGCTCCCAATAGCACCTTCCATAGTGGCGAGTCAACGATACAAAGTCGGTCGTAGCTTTAGACGCAGAAGCGGAAGAGATATCGAATGAAGTTGCAGAAGCAGCGATGCGATGGGGATTCGAAGAGGAAGAGGAAGAGGAACGCGCATGATTAAGATTGTGAGAATTGAGGAATTTGGAATAGAAGGAGGTCACAGAACCCCTCCTCCTCAACATCATTGATTTGATTGAATCAAATCGGAAGAACAACACTTCGTACACCAAGAGTCTCCCGTTGTACAGCACACGCTTCTTTTCTAACTTGTATAATTAGGCTCAGAAGGAAGCCATACTGCAACACACCGTTTGGGCCTCATCTTCATAATGAGTCTGTGGACTCACTTAAGCGAACTGGATGTATAGGGGTTTGCTTCTTACACCAGGAAAATTTCTAATACACCCAATATAAATAGTGTAATATTGATTTTGCCGAACTCGTAATCCATAAAGGTTCATACAGATTGACAATCCGTATGAACCATTACGGATTTGTAATCTATAAGGTGAATCATAAAGATTCATATGGATTGTCAATTCATATAAACCTTATGAATTCGTAATCTGTATGGGTTAAAAAAATTTATCTAATAATGTATTTTTTACATATATAAATTTCTAATGTATATGAATCTATGATTTTGTAATATTTAAATTTTTAATGTATATAAACCTATGATTTTTATTCAAAACTATGATTTTTTATTTAAACCATGATTTTTATTTAAAATTTACATATGTAAAAAAATATATTATTAGATAATAATTAATTGTTATAAAATTTTATTATGTAAATTTATCTGTGTATTAAATATGCATTAGAAATTTTAATGTTATATATAGCGATATTAATTGCTATTTAACACAAATGACCTATTGACTTAGTTGGTTAGAGTGTTGTGCTAGTAATACGAAGGTTGCAAGTATTACAAGCTAGAAAAAATTGGTACTACACTATTTATGCTAGGTGTATTAGAAATTTATCTAATATAGGAAACAAACCTCAAATGTATATTGAGAGTTACTATTCTCCCCTATCATGGCTGAATTCTTTATTTTTTTTTAAATGTCATTCCCACATAATTATGTTTCTGTTGTAATGCAAGGGATACAAACAAAATATAAAATAGAAATAAATTTTCATTTTGCATTTGTTTTAGTTTAAAAACATAATAGAAGCAAGATTTTGCATATAAAATTTTAAATGGAATCACAATTTCATTGTGTATTTTAACAAAGATTATAATGAAATCATGTTTTCATTATAGATTTGTTTTTGGTTTTAAAATTTACACAGTAGAGAGAGAAGGAAAATTGGAATAAGGGAAAGAGAGAGGGTTTAGTGGATTTGAACTAAGGATAAAATAATTTTTTTCATGAGTTTTAAAAGTTGGTAAAAAACTATAACAATTCTTGTGGGGTCAACAGGAGCTCTCATGTATATTTTAAGAAAAAAGGTACAATAATTTTTTTATATAATTTTAACTGGTTAATATTAATATTTTACTTCTTTGATTTGTAAACAAATTCACTTTAAATGTACGATGACTAAATTTTAAAAGCAACACGGTTTTGTCACCGTAAGAGTTGGGATATGTTAATAAATAAAATAAAGTTTATTGCTCATTTTAATTACTTAAAAGATATTAAATATTTTTTTTAAAATTTTCAAGATATTAAATAAATATATTTTTATTTCTTAACATATGTAAATCAGTTGTACCTTATAAATAATAGCATATTTAATTTATTTGAAATGATGCTGAAATGCGTTTTAGCTCAGTTGATGTCTCTCTCTAACTACATAAATTGTTAATCAACTAGTTTTTTAATCTTGAGCATTGCACAGAATAAATATTAATTTTGTGTAATTAAAATTTATAATTTATAATAATATAAATATGTTGACTTGTTAGTCTGTAATTAATGGTGATTTTGACCAGTTCCAACCGTGCTTCGTCATTATATATATATATATATATATATATATATATATATATATATCACAGAAATAACCTCGTCTCTGTTTATGACTAACTGTGATTTTAATCCGTTTTAATGGTGATCATGGGCAGCAAGTGTCGGGCACTCTATAAAATCTTCAGTCTTAATAACTGTGTGAAAATCATTTCTCAATGTGGATTCAAAATGGCTTTAGAGCATAAGCTATTTTCAATGACTTTTGTGTCTCTCCTCAATTTGACGTGGAAAATATTAAAACACTATAAAATGTTTTTTTATTAGCAAATATTAATTTTAGAATATTATTTTTTATTGACAAATATTAAATTGTTAGAATTTTTTATCAACAAAAATTTATTTTAATAGCAAAGAAATCAGACTTACTACATTTTTTGTCTTTCCACCTTCCTTAATTATCCAACCACCTTATATCTCTTTATAACCTAACATATGTGTAATACACTATTATTAAGCTGGTCTTTCTTTACATATTCAGTTAATTGTCTTTGAACTTATGAAACAGAGACATATAGCCTAAAAACTTGTATATTTAAATAGACAATATAACAACTATTTATACCATATAAAACTTAGCAGCAAACTCAATTTTACATTCAAGCTCCCTCGCAATTTTAATTCCAGTCTCGCATCTTCTTTTGATCGACTGATTTGTAGTTAAACATTTTTTTTTTTATAGAAAATAAGCCCTCATCTGTGTTAAAAAATAATGGTGACATCTTCTCTTCTTCTTCTTTAATGTTGTAGCTGATAATGACGCATTAAAGTGATTTTTTTCTCGTTATCTTTAAAAAAATATATTTGCCACTCATAGCGGGTGAATATTTGTGGTTCTGCTCCAATGTAAGCAAGCTTTGACACACCCCCCCCCCCCCCCCCTTCTCTCATCTAAATAAAGAGGATAAAACAAAGTATTGACATGTTTCTTATTTTGTAACTTTGTTAGATAAAAACACCAAATTATTTTAATATGTAAAATTAAATCAATTTAACGGCTAAATTGGTCAATTTAATGCTAGTTTAAAAGAAATTTGACGGTTAAATTAATTAAGTTTGATATTTAATATCAATTTATTATGTCTCTTAAAATATTAAGTTAATTTGAAAAATGTTAACTTTTTTTTTGCAGAAATATTTCAAAATATTTAAGGAAGCAACATAATATATCATGTAATTCTAGAAAATTAACTTGAGCATTTATATTCTGAAAAAAGAAAGATATAAGCTTCTTCTTTTTTTTACTGTATATAAGCTTCTTGTACAGTCATGTAATTCGAGTATTTATGACATGTAATTTCAGGAATCTTCCTCACTTGCATAGTTTTGCAAAACAAAAACATTCTTTTTTAACAATGTTTCTTAATTTTAGAGAATATGTTTAGATACGTACGTAGAAAAGATTTAAAAAAATAAGAAATTATTTACATAAACGCCAAGACGCACGCACTGTGTGCTTTACATATAAAAACAGGGAGAAGGAGAAAAATATGCGAATATACTATTATAAATTTAGAATAGATGGAATAAAGTATATTATATTTGGAATTATGAGAGAAAAGATGAGAGGCAGAGAAGTAAGAAGAAGATAGCCAGAAGCATAGGCTAAGATTGTCCACAACATGTGGACAGCAGGAACAAGGAGTGTATAGATCAACAACTACCCTTCCCTTTTCCTCTATCACTCCCAACACTCTTCTTCTTCACTTGTACACTCTTCAACCACTCAACAAAGTGGTTGGTTTTTGGTTCTTAAGCTTAACTTAAGCCATGGCATCCACATCCTCTCTGCATCTATCTCAGGCCCTTCTGGCACGTGCTGTGTACCTTCATGGCTCTTCTTCTGACCGTGTCTCACTCTCCTTCCCATCATTCTCTGGCCTCAAGTCACATTCTCCATGCAACAAAGCAGCAGCCACGTCCTCACGTAAAAGGAATGCTTGTGCTTCCACCAGCGTTGTTCGAGCCGCTGCGGTTGAGACATTGGACCAGACCACTGAGGTTTCCCTGGTGGAGAAATCCGTCAACACCATTCGGTTTTTGGCCATTGATGCTGTTGAGAAGGCCAACTCTGGTCACCCTGGCCTCCCCATGGGGTGTGCTCCGATGGGTCACATTCTCTACGATGAGGTCATGAGGTACAATCCCAAGAACCCATTTTGGTTCAACCGTGACCGTTTCATTCTCTCTGCTGGACATGGCTGCATGCTCCAATATGCTCTCCTTCACCTTGCAGGCTATGACAGTGTTCTGGTCAGCTTTTACTTCTCCTTGATTCTTTTTTGTACTTTTACTATTGGGATTCATTTTGATCTGTGACTCAGAATTCTGATCCTCATGCCGTTAGAATTTAATTTGAGTGCATTGTTACAAGTCATCAAATCAATTTTTTTGTCATGCATGATAAGTTTGTAAGTTTTATGATAATTACCTTAAAAGTCATAGCAGATATGATTTTCAATCGGTTGATAATGTAAATATCTTTATACTGATGTGACAGTGGAACAAAATTTAACTCGTGTTGTTATCTGATCTCTAAATTTATTTACATTGATTGGTGAAACAGTTTTGAATCCTTTTAAATTTGTGTGGCGATTGTTTTCTTTTTTTTTTTTTTATCTCCTTTGGTAAGACATGAGGTGGTATATGTATCTTAATAGCCTCCACCAAAGGTTCATATGGATGACTTTTTATGGATATATAATTGTGAAGCTTTTCAAGTTGTGGGATCTTCGTTAGCTGAATTTGTTGTTTTCGGGTTACGTGATAGGAAGAAGACATGAAGGAATTCCGACAATGGGGGAGCAGGACTCCTGGACATCCTGAGAACTTTGAGACAATTGGAATTGAAGTGACCACAGGTTAGATGTTTCATTAGTTTATGTTATTTTTATCATAGTCAGCCTTTTTGCTGTGTTCTGTTGCTTATCCTCGTGTTTTGTTTAGGTCCTCTTGGTCAGGGCATTGCCAATGCTGTTGGGTTAGCACTAGCTGAGAAACACTTGGCTGCACGATTTAACAAGCCTGACAATGAAATTGTTGACCATTACACGTAGGATAACTAAATCTTGTTTTGTTGTCATTCTCTCTACATTGTGATCTATGTACTTGCAATTCCTGGTGTTTTACCAGTGGGAATTGTTTTTTCTTTGTTTTACTCTTGTAGATATGTTATATTGGGTGATGGTTGTCAAATGGAGGGAATTTCAAATGAAGCATGCTCACTTGCCGGTCACTGGGGTCTAGGGAAGCTTATTGCTTTATATGATGACAACCACATTTCCATTGATGGTGACACTGAGATTGCATTCACTGAGAATGTTGATCAACGTTTTGAGGCACTTGGGTGGCATGTAATTTGGGTGAAGAATGGAAATACTGGATATGATGAAATTCGTGCAGCCATTAAGGAAGCAAAGGCTGTCAAAGACAAACCCACTATGATCAAGGTTAGTTACATGAACTGAATATTGAAGCAAATGGATTTATCCCAAACATCATTTATGTCACTAGTTACTTGAGTATACTAGTGGAAGTAGCATAATATGATTTCTGTGAGCGAAAGTAAACCATTTTTGTATGTTATTTTTGGGGGGTATTTTATTAGCTTTATGCTCATCTCTGATTACTATTTCACAGGTAACCACTACCATTGGATTTGGTTCTCCAAACAAGGCTAACTCCTACAGTGTTCATGGAAGTGCATTAGGTGCTAAAGAAGTGGATGCTACAAGGAAGAATCTTGGATGGCCATACGAGCCTTTCCATGTGCCAGAAGATGTTAAAAAGTATGGATGGGGAGTTAGAGATATCTGTGTTTCCTCTTAGTCTGCTGAGATTTTCATGATCTTGAATGTAACTTTCTTTACTTTTCCCTAGGCATTGGAGTCGCCATACCCCTGAGGGTGCTAAACTTGAAGCTGAGTGGAATGCCAAGTTTGTGGAATATGAGAAGAAATACAGTGAGGAAGCTGCAGAGCTGAAGGCTATTATTACTGGTGAATTACCAGCAGGTTGGGAGAAAGTACTTCCGGTGAGTAAACTAACAAACTTCCAGGTTTCTCTTAATATTTATTCTGAGCTAAATCTCCTTAGTAGTTGCATGATGTCTAATCCAATTTTATTGGTGCCCTTATAATGAGAAAAATTCTGAATGGTGGTGACTTGTTTCCATGATTTGTTATAATCATTAACTTTCCTAATTACAGTTAAAATTCATATTAAGTAGCATGTGCATTGCATCTTCACTCATCATCCCTATTTTTGCTTCATGATAAAACTTGACTTCCATCATTTGTTTTTGGATTATTGACTACCCTTCTAATTTGATTTCAACTTTCAGACATACACTCCAGAAAGCCCTGCTGATGCTACAAGAAATCTGTCTCAGCAAAATCTAAATGCCCTTGTTAAAGTTCTTCCTGGTCTACTTGGTGGCAGTGCAGATCTTGCCTCTTCCAACATGACCTTGTTGAAATCATATGGAGATTTCCAAAAGAATACTCCGGAAGAGCGCAATGTTAGATTTGGTGTTAGAGAACATGGAATGGGAGCAATCTGTAATGGTATTGCTCTTCATAGCCCCGGATTCATTCCATACTGTGCAACTTTCTTTGTCTTCACTGACTACATGAGAGCTGCCATAAGGATTTCTGCACTGTGTGAAGCTGGAGTTATTTATGTGATGACTCATGATTCAATTGGACTTGGAGAGGATGGACCAACTCATCAGCCAATAGAGCACTTGGCAAGCTTCAGGGCAATGCCAAACACTTTGATGCTTCGTCCAGCTGATGGTAATGAAACTGCTGGATCATACAAAGTTGCCGTGGTTAACAGGAAGAGACCCTCAATTCTTGCACTTTCTAGGCAAAAGTTGACCCAACTCCCAGGAACTTCTATTGAAGGAGTTGAAAAGGGTGGCTACATTATTTCAGACAACTCGTCAGGTAACAAGCCTGATGTTATTTTGATTGGAACTGGTTCTGAGTTGGAAATTGCTGCTGCTGCTGCTGAGGATCTAAGGAAGGAAGGAAAAGCTGTTAGAGTTGTTTCTTTTGTTAGCTGGGAACTTTTTGATGAGCAGTCAGATGAATACAAGGAGA
>PYAF01004995.1:7338049-7381305 GCA_007407185.1 Glycine tomentella
ATTAAAATAATTAATAATATTAAAAAAATATAGTATCAATACATGTAACTAAACTTTTATTTTTAATGTGTGAATTTAACCTTTTCATTTTTTTAAACAATCAAATCGGTTAATTTATACAATTTAATATATATATATATAAATCTTAATTATTAAAATATAATATAACAGTCTAGACTTATAATATTTTATTTTTCACTATAAAACAGCGGATCAAATCTCTTATAGGATAGATGCTGACATTTAGTGTCAAAATGTACATAAACAAGATTATATCAAAAAAAAATATTGGTAAAGAATACTAAAAATATGAAAAATAAATAAGAAAAATTAAACATTTTAACCCACAGGAATTAGGTCTAATGCAAGACACTAGTCTCTTATGATGAACAAAAATTTGAATCTCTAAAAGATTTTGTGTTTAGTGTCAAAATTTACATTTAAAAGAATTATCTTCTAAAGAAGATATCAGATGTATAGAGATGTCAATGATCCAATGGTCAAGTTTGGTTTAGCTTAAGACCTAATTTAATGAAAAATAGTTAAATTTGATTGACATGTTTGTTTTTTTTATGAGCTAGTCCAACTTGAATACACTTGATCTTAATTAGATGGATAGCGGAGTTAATGACTTAAAATAATAATATATCCTGTAAATTTTGGAAGAAAAAGAGTTTGGAGGCTTCAGAAAATCAAAACAACAAATCTCAACAATTTACTAAAGTGAAAATTAACATAAACAAAAATGGAAGAAAAGTCATTAAAAAGGAAAATTAGTGAAACTAAAATGAAAAAGATAAAGGGGACGAAATAAAGAAAAAGGGAAAGTGAATGGTGGTTTGTTGTCATACCAGTGGAGAAACAGTGGTCAGTGTGGTGAATGACGACAATGAACGCTTGACGAATGACAACAAATCAATACTTTTTAAGTTTTTTACAGTTTGACGAAAGTGGTCGTTCTAAAGTATAAGTTTTTGAAAGAGGCAACATTTTATTCTTTGGTCTCGATGGACCTAATAACATAGGAAGAGCAGACTCCCCCCAGTTTCCACTGCTCCCAAAGGCCTAATTGACAAGTTACCATCCATCATCCATGTCAGCATGCCAGATTTACAATAGCAATATAGCATGAAGCCAACATGAACACCTTAACAAAAACATTAAAAATGACAAAACTCACAGTTAAGCACTGTGTGAGAAAACACCAAGTGCACTGCAACCTGAATCCTACCTCAAATCTCCACTGCATCTACATTACCATAAGTTTGTGCCAAAAATCAGTGCCAGCTAACCTCTCTCTCTCTCTCCTGGAGAAGCTCATAAACCCCCCTTAGATGACTTCTCTTCTGAACCCAAATAGCTTGTTTCTGCTCCCATTCCTAGAACAGGCAATGCATCCATATCAAAACCTTTCTCTGCAGTTTTATTATAATCTTCATAATCACTTCCATCAGAGCTGCTCTCCTCTGGAGTTTGAGGAGAATCTCCCTCAGCTTCATCCATTTTTATGTCCACATCCAACATGTCTGTATCTGGTTCAGGAAGTCGTTGTTGAAGCGGCACAGCATCACTGATAACTTGGCCCATCTTCAGTTTCTCCCGATAATCCTCCATTTCTACTCTGTACCTCTCTTTATCCTCCATGGCCTTCTCTTGATAAACCTTTATGTCAGTCAAACTCAACGCATTAATATTCATACGGGCCAGATACAAGAACCAAATGATGCAGATGAGCTTATGCACTATATGAAAGACAACACCAACATCAACATCAACAGAGTTGAAGAACACAACAATCGATACGAAGCAGTTGAAGAAAAAAAAAGGAGGGGGGAAAAGGAAAAATAAGACAAAAGAAAAGAAAATAAGACAATGTTAAACAAATTTCTTACCGTCTTTTCTGATTCTTTTAACTTGTTCCAGAGTTCACCAATCATCCTACTAATCTCTCTGTCCTTTCCATGGTGAAGTAGCTTTAGTCTTGCATGCTGCTCAGCAAAGAAGAAATTGTACCCACTTCTGTTGGGTTTTGGATGAGCAGGATCTCTCCTTTTAATTTCTGATTTCTTCCTACGTCGTCGACGATGGACACCCAATGAAGCAGAAGCGTTGTTGTTATTAGCTGAGGCACTATGATGGGATGCTGCCAATACAGGGTTTTGTGGAGCTTGATAAAGCACACCTTTGAGTTTTTCCGAACCAATTGTGACAGTAACTAGATACCCACTTTCAAATTTCCCATCAATGACCCCAATGACGGGAGAACCTGCCGAAGATGCTGCCATTGCTGAAGACAACAAGGGAATAAACAGTGCTATTTATCAAATAATCAATTAGCCATGAGAGTTAAAGACATTGAATCACTGATGGGTCATCAAAAAACCATACAAAAAGACAAATCCAACTTCTAATAATAACATGAAAGTTTACAAGATATTGCAATTCTGCAAATGATCTTCTATACAAATTAACATTATAGCCAAATTGATACAAGCGCCATCAATCAAATGCAAGCTCATTATGCCACAGAACACACATAAAAACATATCCTTCAGATGATAAAGTAGGTAAAAAACGAAATTTCCAGCATGCACAATATGTGTGATTCCGTATAAACAAGAATGGGTGATTCAGGTAACTGCCAAACATATTTAAAGGATCACTGATATTTGATACAATGCTCGTTTCCATTAAGTCATGGAACATAAATCCTGAAGGCCGAAAGGAAGATAAAACACTAGACCTACTTCGTCAGGTTAACCATACAGTGGCACCTGGCACATACACAAAAATTTAGGCACTTAATCGTGCTTACAGCACCTCTCAAAATCTGCTCTTTTATGATCAGCATAACTATTTCATGAAAGAAAGGCTAGTCTTGTTTGGATATCCAATAATAGGTTGAATGGAATAGCAAGGGATGAGAAGGAATAGAATGGATTAAATTATTATACCATTGTTTAGACATTTTATGGTGAAAGGTTGTAAAATCTCCATGCTATTGTTTAAAAAATGGACAAATGGTAAGAATTATAATTGGTCAATCACATATCCCAAACTTAGGGAAAGAAAAATAGATATATGGAATTAGAATAGATTCCATCAAAGTTACATTCCATTCTATTTTATTCTAAGCAATCCTAACATGGCAACCGATGTCATTTCATTCTACTCCATTCCATTATTTGCCATCAATCTAAACATAGCCTAAAAGAGTATTAGAAGCTAAGACTAAATTCTCATGACCATATTAACCCCTTTTTTCCTTTTTCTTTGTAAGTTGTGGTTAACAATTAATCTTGTTTTGGGCCAACAAAAAAAAACGAGCAAAGACCTTCAGGCAATTTAGCAGCATTAACATTTGACAGTTGAAAGACAGCTGGTTGAATTTCTGACAAAGGCTGCGGAAACTGCATTTTTGGAGGAGGAACTGGCAGGGTTGATTGGTTATGCCAAACATCTGTCAAAGAGAAATGGACATCTTATATCTTAGACAGGTCCCCATCCCTAACATTAATTCAAATCAGCAATGTGGTTTAAATGAAAATACCAGTAGCAATAGGGTCCCATTCACGAGCTTTAAAGAAGTAGATTTGTTCATAATGGTAGAGCAATGAAGCATAGTACTTCCGCAACACAAAAGAAGCATTTGTAGCTGTTGATGGAAAATTGAAGATTGAAGTTACGTCTTTCCATTTCCTCTCTCTAATTATCTGCAAGACAGATTAACCAGATACTATAACTTTTAGCACTACAACCAAATAAAAAAAAAATACAGCTCAAAAGAATAGGGAAATAGTGAAAATAATTCACAGTTTTCTACCAGAATATCATACAAAATGAATCACAATGAACACCAGGAAATATTAATTGATTTAATACAAATTCAACTGCTTGTGGGAGATGATTCTAAAAGAGCGGATCACAAGCAGTTGAATTTGTATTAAACCAATTAATTGTTGAAAATGCTTAATAACAATTGGTTGGGGTCAGCTATAAAAAAAATACGATGTTTCTTCAACAATAAATTAAGTTCTCATACAAACTTATGTTTACCAGTCAATCAAACTAGTGGAAAAATTTATGCAATACCTATTTGTCCTCTGACAAAAATAAATACAGTTGATAAACAGAAGTTTGATCTTATTTCAGTTCACAAATCACAGGCATTGGACATGCACAGCAATTTTAAGACGTTAAAAGGCAAGCCAGCATAATGGGAATTATAATCATCACATCTTACCTTCCCAATCCCTCCTCGAGAACACACTTCAACAAAGAGGCGATGCAAATCTAGTTCTCTTCCTCCAACAATGGGAATCCTGCAACAAAATTTTCAAATGCCACAAAAGTAACTAAAAAGATGTTGGGGAGGCTCCAGCAGTTTACTTAAAGCATTTCCCAACCAACTACTCATCATCCTCTCTTACAGCTTACACAGGCCTTAAAGTTTTGACCCCCCTATGAACACTTCTAAAGTAAATAAAAAAATACTTATGTAGGTTACGGCCAAATGATATTCAGGGAGCTTACATGAACTTGGTACCCATAGCAGCGTGAAGTTTCTCCAAGGTAAATATGAAGAGCTGGGGATTGACCACAACGTCCTCATATTTTGCTAGAGGAAGAGGATATGCAGAATAGCTCGAAGCTGAATCTTTCATAGGTAATGAACTGTTACCAACGCAAGATGTTGATGCCATTAACTACTTGGTAATTTCAGCCTTCAGTATTTTCCTGTCCCACACCATCAACAACACAACAAGTTTAACATTTGGTAGCACAGCAGAGGGGGAGGGGGAATTGGAAATCAAAGGGAGAACAAAAACATCATTAGTAAGTTGAAAATCACCCAGAGCAGCATTTGTAGATATGTAAAAGAAAAACATGAATGAGAAATGAAAATGGCTACTTACATGCAGACAACAAATAAAAGAAAGGAGACAAAAAAATGATAAGAAACAGACAAGTTCACAGGATAAGAAGAAAGAAATAGTCCCATGAAAATAAAATTTTAAAAAAAAAAAGGAGAGAGAGACAGAGAGGGGGGCCAATAAAATCACCGTGCAGCAGCAGATTCAGGACTGAAACACCCTACAAAGGCTGAAGGGGTGGTGGTGAAATAACTTGCAATAACACACAAGGAAGATACAAAGCCCAAGAAAAGGGGCATTATGGTACAGGAAAGCTGTGACACAGCCATGAATTTCCTCAGATTACCGAGGACGTAACAGCAAGAACCCATCAAAGAAACAAAGGTCTGGGCTCTGGCCTTTGAAACAACAGTGGCTAACCAAGAGAAACCTTTTTAGTCTATTTGGTAATAAAGTCCCTTTCTACTTTCTATTCTCTCACGAACCCCAGGCAGGCACTGTTCACGGACCTATCTAGCCTATAACTGAACTCTGACATTGGTAGCATAGTATGCATCTATTATCTATATCTTAACAAAAGCCTACCAAACCATTTTTTACATAAATACGTATGTGCATAAAGAAAGTCATTACTTTAATTGATCTTTCTGTATGATCTGACACTGTTTCAGGGTAAAAAGGATTTGCGGGGTTGGTATCATCATGCCAATCCATCGTCCAATACCAAATATATCACAAAAACTTCACCTTTCCTTTTCTTTTTCTTTTCTCCAAGAAAAATTCAAATCTGATTTCTTGTCCTTGTTGCACCCTCTAATGGAGCTCAAATAAAGAAAATAAATAAATTCATAAAGCAGAGATTATCATTTATCAATTATCCATCACAATAACAGTGTGCACCTTTTTTGTGCAACTTGCTTGGCGTTATTATACTATTTCATTAAAGAAATTGAGAAGAAAATAGAAAATAGAAAATAGGAGAATATATAACGGTAGCTCACATTAAAAAGAATATGATGACAATATGCAAATCCAGAGGAAAGCAGAAATGTCAAAAAAACAGCTTTTCTTTATAGAAAAAAAAAAGAATAAGACAGAAATAAAATAATATAATAAATGTATGGTTTAATTTACCAAGGGTAACAGAGGGTAGAATATCATCATCTTCTCATCATGCAAATGAATGACAGCAAGGAAGAAGCTTTAAAAGAGAATAATAATGGCACTGTTATTATATAAAAAAAAGTTTCGGAGATGCGATTCGATTGGATAGTGAAGAAGAAAAATTATCCTTACCTCCCAAATGACGATCTTGTCCTCCGTAACTTGTCAACTCATCCACGAAAGAATGATTCTGCCCTTGTTCAGAGTGAATTTTGCATCTCTAGATATAATTAAATATAAAATCAATAACTAATTTGGATGAAGAAACAAAACATAATAATAATAATAATAATAATAATAATTGGTTTTTTCATAAGGGAATGGAATGGCCTCAACCGCATCCTTTTCTAACAACTTGTGGAAATTGCCATGTGAAACGCTCACCACATAATATTCTCTGTCTTTTTCATAGAATTTACCTTCAGTTTTATCGTTAGTTTTAAAAAAATAACAATCTTTTTATACCAAATAAAATATTACTATTACTAGAAAAAATAATAATCTTTTCTTGATATATATCATATAAAAGAGTTTATTTCTTGTAAATATAAAAAATCATACTACCAATTAATTAAAATATATATCATATTTTTAATATTATATTGTATAACGGTTATATTGTAAGTATAATCTAATTAAAATAATTAGATAACGCTTAGTTGTATAAATATTAAATTAAATTAAATAAATATTCTAAACTCTTTAATATTTATCTTCAATTCTTACTAACTAAAAAATAAATAAATAGATGAATAATGAGGATGGATTTAATAAGAATCATAACTTCAACGTATCAAAATTTCAAATTTAGTTTAAAGATTTGATCGCATTCTAAAGTACATTTTAGTATTCAATATTCAATCGATCATACCTTCAATATAATTATTTCTCACAAAAGATAGTTTTAAAGAATACAAACAAATATTAAGAAATTGGAATGAGCTTGAGAGTTGGGAATCAGATTGCTTTGGATTGAGACAGATTTGTTACTAGTGGCAAACTCTTTTAACAATGATGAGTTTTGCCTTCAAATCCGATACTTACAGTCATAGGAAGGCAATTTTGAAAAATCTAAAAATTTAAAATGATGTGTATATGATTATAAAATATCAAATAATAATAAATCAGAATTATGATTGTGTGTATCTTGTTGGGTCATTAGTGAATCGAAGAAAAGTTGGAGAAGATGAAGGAACAAAAATGTCAGAGTTCTTCCTCTCTATTGCCTATTCAGAAATTTGCAACTTTTAGAGATTGTAGCATTATGTTCCATGGGATTTAACCCCTGTATATATAGACTAGAAGGGGGACCTAAAACAAATAAACAGTGTGTTTGATAGGTCCACTCATCATAGAAGCCTAGTCAGACACTAATGCCTACACTGCTACCCAGTTAGGCTCAATATCAAAAGATGTTATAAGCCTAACTCAACATGATCACAATAAGTCAATCAAAATATTAAAATTGGAATATTCATTAACGCAATTAATTTAAAATACAAAACTTATTAATTAATATTGTCCACCTAAAGGAAAATTTCTAACATTCTCTCACTTGGGCTATATTAATTAATTTAATATTATTTTGAAAATCATTTTATTTCGAAAACGACTCAATCGGGTTAATAACTGAAAATTCATCTTATGTGGCCACAATTTTGAAAAATAATATTTCAATTCTAGCATCTCAAAACGATTCAATCCAACATAATCCTATCATAGGAACATGGCGATAATAGTGTAGTAAGAATTAGTGTATAATAGTGTAGTAAGAATTAGTGCCAAAAAGTGATCAACAATGTAACACACTAATTCTTATCAGTCCTCAATATAATTTCTCAACAACATGAAATTATATTAGTGCAATTTTCAAGCAACATGAAATTACACTTTTTCTGATGCAATTTCTCAACAAAATGAAATTATATCACTGCAATTTCTGCCTTTTCAATTCAATTTCTTAACAACATGAAATTGAATTAACGCAATTTCCAAAAGACGTGAAATTGCTCAGGTTATATAAACTAACATGTCACAATACAACATGAGATTTCAAAATTTGTGACATCCAAATATTTTTAAGCTCAAAAACAATAATGATGATCATCAATAAAATTCAAACAAAAGTCACAAAATAATTATTAATTTGCATACAAAAGTAACTCGAAAAGCAAACTGAATATAACTCTCATGGCTCAAGGGAATCAAAAGAATCTAAAACATTCAAAAGCAAGCTTCTATAACTCCCACTAATTAAGCTCACTACATGAATATAAAATACTCTTGTTCTATACACAAAAAGGCTATCAATAAGTCTTTCCTATCAAAACTTTTTAGATGAAAGACTCTTGTTTCATTTAGTAAATCAAAACCTTATTAAAAATATAAAATGTCATCTACATAAAGTACTAAGAAATTATATTTACTCCAACTTACTTTCATGTAGATGAATTAGTCAAATATATTTAAATTAATTTAAAGAAATTAACAAAAGATTCACTAATAAGGCAAAACGGATGCAATAAAATAAATTATAAGGCAAAATACAACTTTTAACAAAGCAAGTTGTTACAAGGAGGGCAACAAAACAGTACATCCCCTTTGGACAAAATGCACATACCAAGGTTTAAACCAAGGACAAAGCCTTAGACAAATAAATTAATGAGCATACACTTGCTTCAGAGAATTATCCCCTTTGGGCATATAGATCACCTAGATCAATGCACCTCCAATAACTTTATTGTAGACAAACTTCCAATTAAAACATACAACAACCCCCTTTGTACAGGAAATTGCATGCAATAACCAAAAGCATTCTTCAAATTTACAAAGAAATTTTTATGACTAATAAATTTGGACAATAACAAAATAATTTATATATTATAAACCCCCTTTGGGCAGAGAATATAATATACAAATATTTCCATCACATGAAGATTTAAACAACAAGGAGAATTATATATGATTATAAAAATTCATTTCCTTTGGACCGACAAACTTTTAAATTATACATATTTCTCCATAATTCCACATGTAATTTAAAAATAATTTATCCCCTCTTGAAAATAATATATCAACAACAATGTCCACCAACATGAAACACTTCACAACATGTTTTTTTTTTAAAAAAAACATGAAACACTTCACAATATGTGTTTTTAACAACATGAAACACTTCACAACATGTGTTTGTAGCAACATGAAACACTCCACAATATACATGTGTTTTTAGAAATCAAATATAATAGTCTAAAATTTATAGCATCAAACGTGAATCAAAATTCCAGAAGTAAGATATTAAATCATGGACAGGTAATCTTCCACAAAAGTGAAATAATAAAAAAAAACTATTGGAACAACAATTGTAGCAGTTTCAAGAATTTCAAAACTTAAACAATACATGAATAGTACTTAGGTCCAAAAAATTATAAAATGTAGAGATCTAATCAAAAGTTTCAATCTACATTGAAAAAAAAAATAGATTCAATCCAGTGAAAAATAATAATTAATTGATTTCACAATACCAAGTGTTTCACTAAAACCCAAAAGTGAAACTATAACTAAAAGTCCTAATGGATTTTAAGAATCAATAAATAATAATAATAATAATAATAATAATAATAATAATAATAATAATAATAATAAATGACATTAATTCACTTTTTAAAATGAAATAAAAAATTAATTCAATAATAAAGCCAATATTAGGCACACTTTCTGGTTCTCCAAATTCATGCAACAATAAATGCACAAGACTTTAATAATTATTTCACGAAAATTAAAACTTTCAAAATAGCTTAAAATATTCACAAAAAACAAAAGCAACTTGCACCAATGTCAACAAATTCGTTGAAATTAAAACTTGATGTTTATGAAACAATTTTGTTGAAACCAAAACAATTCATGAAATTATTTTTTTTTTGTATGAAACACACAAATATTAACTACATGAATTTTTACCATTGGTTCAATTTGTCACACATTTCTTGTGAACTAGAAGCTAAACTTAGATGACATTACTCTATAAAATCTACATTTATGTAGACTTATCACTTAAAAACTTGTTTTACTCAAATTGTAGTGTTGCTTAATACAATAACTTATTATGTTATATATATATATATATATATATATATATATATATAATGACACTGTTAGGGGCCTTTGGCCTGACCTATTTAAGGTCTGCCTTGTCCTGACTTATTTCATGAAGGCCAGACTAAGGTTTTTTGAAAAGCATGTTTATATAAAAAGTTCAGGCTCACATTTTAAAAAGAAAGCTTGTTAGGCCTATCAGGCTACCTTATTTAATAAGAAAAAATATTTTTAGAAAAATAAATATATTATTCTTAAGTTTTAATATATATATATATATATATATATATATATATATTAAAACTTAAGAATAATATATTTATTTTTCTAAAAATATTTTTTCTTATTAACAATCATATAGTGTATGATGAATGACATAAAGTCTATATAATATATATACCAGTGAAAATGAATGGCGAATGTGGGAATGCGTAAAATAAGTCTATTGATTTTGACAAGCTTATGCACATAAGAATTATGGTTACTTCATAGAATGACTCTGCCAGCAACACTCGAATCCCTATCAAACCAAGTGTACCACAAGCCAGCTCCATTAGTCTGGACATTTATCATGGAGTAGTTAAACTTGCATGACCGCGTTTTGGGCTTCAGTTTGAGATAGGGGCTGTCGGTGTGCACCGGTATTATGTTAATTTTTATTTTTAATTATTTTTTATTTAATCAGGCTTTGTATACAGGCTTTCAGGCCAGGGCAGACTTTTATGCAAGCATGCATGCCAGTCTCATGCCTTGATAATTTATTTTTAACAATTAACGACTCGGACTTAGGCTTAATGATAGTGATGCGGGTCAAGCTCAGGTCTGTCAAAGCCGGGTATGATCAAAGATTTGATCACATTTCAGAGTACAAACAAATATTAAGAAAATGGAATGACCTTGAGAGTTGGGAATCAGATTGTTGTGGATTGAGACAGAATTGTTACTAGTGGCAAATAACAATGATGAGTTTTGCCTTCAAATCCGTTACTTACAGTCATAGGAAGGCAATTTGTGTTGTTGATGTTTTAGAAGAAAGGTCCCATGACATTTTATGAGGCTATGCGGCTTTAAGATGAGTCTCTTATTGCTTGTATTGAATGATTTTATAGGGCTGACTCTATCCCGACTGTTAGTATATAATAGTTTCAACCACTTTTGAGTAAAAGAATGAATGAATAAGAAAATCTTTGAATACTTTTTTTTATGATTGAAAATCCTAGAACGATAAAGTAATAAACTTAATATAAAAAAAAATGTTCTCTCTTTCATCTCTTATGACTTTTTACATACAGTTAAAAAAAATTGTCTTATGCAGGAAACACTAATTATTTTTATAGGAATAAAAATAAAAGTTATTAGATATGTTCATGTAAAAAAAATATTGTGGGAACAATTGTCAATATTGATATGTTAGTACTTGTGAAAAACCAAACAAAAGATGTTCAAAAACTTTATTTAGTCAAAGAAAATAACTTTCTTGCAATTGATATAACAACTTGGATTTTTTGAAACCTATAAAAATATGAAATTAACAAATATGTTATGTAGGGGTAAAAATTCTTTACTCTAATATCCAACAAAATTTATACAATTTTTTTATGTCATTATTTTTATTAAAATACACTTTAAACTTTTAAAAAATGAAGGGAGAGTTGCTCCACTCTTTACCCTCTATTTGCACATGTCTCTCCCTCTATAATAACCTTTATCAATCTCCTTAGGAAATGGGGGTGCAGGAGGGTGGATGAACAAAAATGGAAGGATGGGGTTTAAAATGAGAGATTGTTCAAGGAGGGAGGGCATAAAAATGGGAAATTGGGCATTTAGGATGGGAGTGGGGCATGGAGTTTTGAAACGGAGGAATGCGGTGAAGGAGAGTAGCTAGAAGGAAATAAGGGGTTGGTTAACTTTTTTTCAAGTCATTTATTTTCTTTTAAAAAATAGTTAAATGGTTAAATTTTATTAGAAATTAGGTCATATATGTAATTTTACATCATCTTTCAATCACAATCCACCATATATAAGTTTATTGACTTTTTTGATAATTGATTTTTGTTAGATAATATAAAATTATTTTAAATTGACATTGTATAATCATTAAACTCAAAAATTATTACATGTCAGTGTAAGAAGATTTTATACTAACAATGCATACATTATTTTTGCAATAAGTATAATTAAATAAATAAATCATTTTTCTAATTTATAGTTTGTGCATAGCTATAGGTATTTTATTCAGACAAAGAGTTATCTAATAGTAGAAATGACAAAATAGATCCAGATTCTATGAGTGGGCAAAAGAATCTGGAAGGGAAAAAAAAAGTAATTACATGCTTATCGAGACAGGGATGAAGGCGAGTATTTGTCCGCAATTTTTTGCGGAAATGTGCACAGGTATGGGTACTATATTAATTTTAATATAATTAAAATATGTTACCTAAGTAAATAATTTAACTTATGATACCCTTCTATAAAATAATATGTTTTCCAAATTTTATGATTATGAGTAACAATCTAACATAGAGCAGTGAACCCTAATGACTAATTCAACATACCTTGTGTCAAATTTGCTTCACATTCTATTTAAGAATAATATTGAACTATCATTTATTTTTGTGTATAAATTTATGAATTTGTTGACAAGTTATTTTAAGATTGACTTCCAATTGTTAATTAATATTTTGTGTTATTTTGCGCTTCAAATTAGTAGTGTAAATTTTTACCTATTTAATGACTTATCTTTGTAATGTTGGATGATTAATTTTTGTAATGTTTATTTATGACTTAACTTTGGATGAATCAATATCATATTTTTTTGTTTTTAATATAACCGCCAGTCCTATATATAAGAAATAAAACACAACATTTTCTTTATCTTAATTATAAATAACATAAGACTACTTTATTGTTGATTCCTTTTTATCCATACTTAATTATAAGTTTTATTAATGATATGCATTCCTAATTTCTCCATGAAAGTGGATGCATTTATTGAATATAAAAAAATAATAATGTATACTCATTGGTTAAAAATTATCTTTGAAAATAGCCACCTCTTAAACTATTTAATATCATGGATAGTTTTGGAATAAAATTAAAATTTATAACAAAATTAACTAATCTAATTACTTATACTAGTCTTAATGAATTAGGTAATTATTTTTTACATGTAAGACCAAAAGTAATATTATGTGTTTGTCCTTAATGTTATGTTTAGATTACTTAAGAATAAATTTTCAATTTACTTGTAGTAATTTTTTAATTAATTAAATATGTTTTTGATTCCTAATATATATTCGAATATTGATTCCTGATAAATTTATTCTTTACGTCTATTTCCTGATATTTGAAAAAAACATGTTTTCTCTTTCGTGAGTTAAGTGATAACATGTCCATTGAATATTCAATAACGTAATTTGTGGCAACTAAAAAATTATAAATGTTTATTTCAAAATTAAATTTATATTTTCTGACAGTTTTTCAATTTAAAAAAATCAAACATTGAGAACGCTCTTCCTAAACATCCACTAACCCTTCCCCCACCTTTTTCTCCTTTCAGCCTTCCCCTTCCAAAACAAATCTCATTTAAAAAAAAAAATAAAGAAATAGATCTCAACCTTTATCAAGTAACAACCTCTTCTATACTTGATCTGTTTCCCCAGCTCAAGACACCGACAACCACAGACAACATCATAACAAAAGTCAAGTAATCACATGCAATACGCAAGTTTATCATATCCACAAAACAATCAACAACTTCCCAAGCTTCACGTCTCTGAAGAAACCAATACAATGTCTTGTTCCGCGTAATAACATCTGAACCACCATCATCATCATACATAAACAACTTTGTTACATAAGCTTTAAGCTGCTTCAACTTCCATTCAAAAACATTTTGTTTACTTTTCACGACCCGCGTGAGAGTACAAAGAGTGACATCATCGGGACGAAGTCCAGTTTGATGAAACTCAGAGAAGAGAAGCAGCGCTTCATATTCGAGACACGTGTCGATGTAAGCTTTCATCATGACGCTCTAGAGAACAATGTCCCTCACAGCCATTCCATCGAACAGAACACGTTCTTCTCCGATTCATTTGAATTTGGCGTAAATGTTGACCAGAGCCCTGGTGAGGAACACGTCCCATTGTAAGTTGATCTTGACGGCGTAGCCATGGAGGGACTCGGCGGTGGATGGGGAGGCGGAGAGGAGGCATATTTTGAAGACGGGGGCGAGAGTGTGACGAGTGGCAGAGACAACGGAGCGGCGGAGGAGGCAGAAGAGGTGGAAGTTGTCGCAAGCTTTGTCGATGTGGGCGAAGAGGATGGCGTTCCAGGTAACGAGGTCATGGTTTGTGTCGGGCATTATGTCGAACAATTTGCGGGTGGAGGAGATGGAGCTGCATTTGGAGTACATGGTGGTGAGCTTCCTGTTGGCAGGTTTTCCTCTCCACGCTCCCTTCACTGACAGATCTTTTCTCAAATTTGGTTTTTTCTTTGTGTTATGTGCATGGTGAGTTTGGGATTGGGTTTTGGTGAAGACGTCTTGGAGAAAGGAGGATGGATTTCTGAAATCGTTCAAGGAATAAAGAGAAACGGACGGAAAAGAGAGAGACGAGAAAGAATGGTGGAATAGGACAGACAAAGAATCGTTTTAAATTTAATTTAAAACTGGTAGTTTCTTTAAGTCGTCACAATTAATATTATTAAATATTTAAATGATAAGTCATCCCTTAACTAACTAATAGCAGATATCTAAAATAAAAAATTCAAATATCATAAATCAGATGCAATTTTTTTTATTAGAAATTAAACGTAAAATTTAAATATATATTAAAGATAAAAAAACATATTTAAATCTATTTTTATTTATTTATTAACTTTATACATAAATAGAATAAAATAGAACGTGAGTATTGATATATAGGTATTCAGCAGATATAAGAATGTGATTAAAGTTACCACACGTGTGAATATGGAATTGAATACGAGCATTTTTTTAAAACACATAAAAAATTGATACTATAAGATCTTATCGAGACCATAACCATTGTGATTCCAAGTGATAGATAATACAACTTTTCTTTGTTTGAAGAATATTAGTGCAATATTTGTTTTGTCTTGTGTTCAATATGAAACCCAATGAAAAATAATCTATCTCTATAAAACTAATGTTAAATGTTCCCCACATAATATTTTCCATCTTTTAGTAAAATTTTAGGGTAACAACAAAGTTATAAATCATTTTAGGGTGTTTGAGGTGAAATTAATTTGAGAATTACGATTAAAGAAGGAAATAAAAGGAGAGAAAAGTGATATAAAATAAATAATGTGATACAAAAGAAAAAAATAGAAAAAAGTTAATACGTGTTTATATTTATTTTAATTTTTATTCTTAGTTTTAAAGAAACAACAAGCTAATCATTCACATAACATTGAATCATATTTTCAAATTTGATCGAAATGTTTGAACACATTTCACATTACATTTATTTATTTGATTAAATATTAAAAAAATTTAATAAATAAAAAAAACTTGTAAAGGTATGAGAAAGTGTAAATAAAAAATGAATACCAAAGAAATTTATACACATCTCCAAAAAGACATTTTTTTCCTCCATAACAACTTGTCTATTCATCAACTTCCGCGAAAGGGTGATTTCCCCTTCATCTAGTGAATTTTGCATCACTAAATATATTTAGTGTGAAATTACTAATCAATTTTAGATGCAAAAGATTATAAAAAATTATTGTTTTTTAAATAATTTCTTGAAAGGGGATGAAATGGCCCCAAAACACATTCTTTTGTAGCAACTTGCGAGAATGCTAAGTGCCTATGTTAAATGTTTGCTACATGATATTTTCAACTTTTCATATTTTTTCTTATATTTTATATATAGTTTTTTTAAATAAAAAAAAAGACAAGTTTTGTTTTCATCGATGTCATAGTTGTATATTTCTTTTTATGAATTTATATATATTATTTTAATATCTTTAATATTTTTTCTATTTAAATCTTGTTCTATAAAGTAATTTTGCTTAAAAATAATAAAAAGAAATTTATATTTCAACACTAATAATTCAGAGACCAATAATTTTTAACATGAACGTATGTGCGCGCATACACACCTAATAACATTAGCCTTTATTTAAGAATATTAATTATATTTATTAAATTTTAATAAACATTTTATTTAATATATTCTATATTTATTAAATACATTAATTATTTCTAAATAAAAAAGTTTCTTCTCTATTTATATATTCACATGTATATTATATTAACACTTATTTTGAGTTTCATTAAATATAGATTTCTAATATATATAAGAGTATAGTCTTAACTTGAAACAAGTCTTGTAATTGATTACGATATTTGGTAATTGATCAATTCAATGATATTTTAATAAAAGTTAATTCTTGTGCTAGTTTTTTTATCTTGTAATAGATCACAAAAATTGGTAATTATTTACACAATAAAAAATTTGTTTTACTTAAAAAACTTATTATTAAGCCATCATGAATGATTATCCTAAAGCATGTAAAAAATATATAAACTATTATAAGCATACACATGTCTATCTAAACAATCAATACAATAGCACACCTATAAAATGTGTTTTGACATGTAAAAAGATCAAAATCAAAACCTAAGCTAAGAGATATAACATGTTTCAATCTACACACATAACTACTCTAAGTCAAACACGTTTGACTGGGGAGTTTTTAAGTAACGAGTTATAAAAAATTATATGCATACTGTCTTTATAGGTAATATTAATTAATTCATTTAAGTTATCCTCGACTTGATAGTCTCATACTTGTACAATCATGAATCCTTCTCTATCGGATGATTCAATAAGGGTATTACATTCTCAAGCTCCACTTCGTCAAGTAAGATGCCACCTTAGTCCTCTTCGCTAATCCTAATGGTGCTAAGGAAAACACTATTGACAAAGGAGAAAACAACTCTGGACACTCCTTATGGCCATGAAGTGTCAAATTTACGATGTTTCACAAGATATAGGGATTCATAGATTATGATGTTTTTTGTTTTTGCCTTTTTTTGTTTATGGTGGTTCTAGGTTTTGAGTTTTTATTTGTTTGGTATAATGATGATTATAATAACACCAACTCAACACAAC
Source organism: Glycine tomentella (assembly GCA_007407185.1). NCBI lineage: Eukaryota > Viridiplantae > Streptophyta > Magnoliopsida > Fabales > Fabaceae > Glycine > Glycine tomentella. The sequence goes on from PYAF01004995.1 coordinate 7,355,325, forward strand.
ACAAAACTTGTTTTGTTGGTTTTAATTTTTTGAATTCTCCCCTTTTGTTTTTTGTGGTTTTAGTTTTTGGGTTTCATTTGTTTGGTATAACAATGATCATAATAATACTTACTCAACATAAAACAATACTAATAACAACTTTTGAATTGTTACAAAACCAAAAATTAAGATAATTCTGTAGCATATGATTAATCTAAGTCGACTCAAAGAATTAATTATAAAATTTCAATTTAAAAAAATATAAAAATATATTATGAATATAATTTTCATAAATAATCAATATAAAAAGAATTATAATGTCAATAAATTATAAATTATCTTAAGTATATATTTGAATGTCAATCAACTTGTTAATTTCCAACTGCATAAAACTCTTTATTTTGTAAGTTCATTTTATTTAATTTGTTATATTATTGTTAAAAATAAATTATTTAATCAATTAAAATTAATTTAGGATATATACACGATATCAATGTTTTGTATGTTATCATTTAACATTTTAAAAATTAATTAGCATCTATAAAAAATAAAAATATTTCATATGTTGTGATTTTATCCATGTAAAAATTTCTAATCCTTATGGATTTTTTCTAACCCTTATCAATGGATCTTGTTAGTATGTTGTCATCTAATAATAGATTGAAAATATATAAATTTTATATACTTTCGTTTTCATCTTGTACAGTGTAAGGCTGTTCTTGCCCGCCGCTACTTTCCCTTTCCCGGTTAATCTGCTCCCGACTTTGCTCAGTCATCAAACCCCAACCCTAATCCTAATCCTCTCATCCTTCAATTTAAACCCCATTCCCATTGCTATTGTGTCATTTTTTCCGGCAATTTTTCTATCCCTCTTCCGTTTCATTCTTACAATTTCAAACATGAATCGTGTATCGGTGTTCCGGTAGAGCATATGACGAAGGAGGTTATCGGAACTGCGAATCGATTGCATGGGTTTAGAGAATGCCAGAGCTTCGTAGTGGAGTGCGACGTGGGCGTGGCCGTGGCCAGAAAGCATCGGAACCGGCAAGGAAGGAGGTGAAGGCTCGTGCGGCGCCGAGAGGGAGACCTAGGACTAGATTGGCGGCGAAGGAATTGGAGCGCCAGGAGCCGTTGATCCCGATACCGATACCGGAACCGTTGATCCCGATACCGGAGCCGGCGAAAGAAGAGAAAAAGAAAGTGGGTGTGGGCGTGAATATGGGTGACGAAAGCGGTGGGTTAAGTGGTAATAAGCCTGAGGAGGATGCCACCACTCCCCCTTTCCCTGATAGGGTATGTGATTGTGACTCTTGCTTGTTTTTATCTGACTGCAATTGATTTGGTCATGAAAAGTGAAAAATCTGCGTATGCAATGTTTTAGTCCCTGATTCTGTCTACTCTATTGCAAATTAGTCTTTCTTCCGTCAGCTCGATCAAATTTGGGGACTGAATTTGTTACAAATGTTCATAAATTCAGGGAATAATTTGTTATGAAGTTGTCATATTCTAGGTCTATGGTGATGGAGAATAATTTGCTTGTCTCGAAATTGATAAATTTAGGGACTAAATTGTATGCATACAAATTTCCTCAAAGTAAAAGAAGAAAAATTAACACATGTTCTCACTTTTGCTGTTGTTGGGATATTGTTGTTGCTTATCTCGTTGAATAATTTATTTAAATAAATTTTGAAACTTGAATTTGCTTTCAATGCCAAAGGTTCAAGTGGGAGGATCGCCCATGTACAAGGTAGAGAGAAAATTGGGTAAAGGTGGATTTGGTCAGGTTTTTGTTGGCCGTCGGGAGCGTGCAACAGGTGCCGGAGCTATGGAGGTAGGTTTCTCTAATTTCATCCAGGCTTTGTGTGTTAAATTGTTTGATACTTTTGACATTGATTTGGCTTTAAGTTGATTTCTATCTGGCATTTCTCAGGTGGCAATGAAATTCGAACATAGGAACAGTAAGGGCTGTAACTATGGTCCTCCTTACGAGTGGCAAGTATACAAGTAGGTACTTTCTTACGTTTATGTTATTTTACTAGTTTTTTAAAATAAATTTATCATGATTTGTGATCCAGTATGTATAGCTAAAGTTTAACTTTTATGTTATGTCAAAAGCACCCTTGGGGGTAGTTATGGAATACCAAAAGTACACTACAAAGGAAGACAAGGAGAATATTATGTGATGGTATGATCTATTCTACACAACAACCATTGCACTATATCATTGCCATCTTAACAGTTCAACTACTGTGTTTATATGCAGGTTATGGACATACTTGGTCCAAGTTTGTGGGATCTCTGGAATTCCTCAAGCCAAATGTGAGTTTAATCGTGCCTGTATCTTGGCTTTATGATTTTTTATAGGGTATATGCCATGGTATTAAAACAAGGGTTGTAATATACTGATTTCATTTGCTTTTGGGTTTTCTTTAATGAGGTTCACATTTAAACAAGGCGACTGAATTCAAGTTTATTCTCTTCCGAGTACATAATTAAGTGAATAATATATAAAGAAATGCAAAACTGTGTGAGTGACAGCTAGTTGTACATGTTCTGTTTTGCTAAAATACTTTTTGGTATCCATTTATATTATATATAAAACTAGTGAATAATTCTTATGGTTTTACTCTCTGTATTCTTGCATTTTGTCTAACGGTGTATTATTTTTTTCCTTGATCTATTATTTGCGCCATCAACTTCCACCACTGTTACCTTAACCTTTTGTTTCTTTTCCTTGTGCACTTTTTGCTTCATCGAATTGCTTCTCCTTTGCCTTTAACACTCCCATAGTTTGAATATATGCAATAGGTCATGTTAGAATTGTTACTAATTCCATTTTCTTTCCCTGGCCTATTGTTTTTTTTTTTTTATTTATTAAATGTTTAGGATGTCTTCTGAAATGGTCTCATGTATAGCGGTTGAGTCCTTATCAATACTTGAGAAGATGCACTCAAAAGGGTAAGTTATTAGTCAAACATATTTGTTTCTTCATCTTCCTACTTAGTGAGTTTTAGAATGTCCATAAATTGATTCATTTTTATTTCTGTTGAATTCCAAACAATTAACATGATCTCTTTGTTATTGCTGTTCATTTTAGTTATGTGCATGGAGATGTAAAACCGGAAAACTTTTTACTTGGTCAGCCAGCTACAGCGCAAGAGAAGAAACTGTTTCTTGTTGACCTTGGATTAGGTCAGTTGATGTAATTTAAGTTTAAATGTGCATTTGAGGTTTTTTCTTATGAATACCTTCATAATATGTGCTCATGTTTCTCAGCAACAAAATGGAGAGACACATCCAGTGGACAGCATGTTGACTATGATCAACGCCCTGATATGTTTAGGTTTTCTTCCCCCCCTTTTTCTTTTCTTTTTCCCCTTGCAGTCCTCTTCTTTTTAATGGTTTTCTTGCATATGGTTATCAATGTTCTTGAACCTTATCTTTTTATCTAGAGGAACTGTTCGATATGCTAGTGTTCATGCTCATTTGGGGAGAACTGCTAGTAGAAGAGATGATCTTGAATCCCTTGCATACACACTAGTATTCCTTCATAAGGGCCGATTACCATGGCAAGGTTATCAGGTACATGGATTTATTTTACATTCTTATGGAGTATTTTACTGTGCAAATTTCATTCCTTTACATATTTAATCTCAATCTTTATTTTACGTTGTCTGTTAGGGTGATAGCAAATCCTTCCTTGTTTGCAAAAAGAAGATGGGAACATCTCCTGAGACACTGTGCTGCATGTGCCCTCCCCCTTTTAGACATTTTCTTGAGACTGTAGTGAATATGAAATTTGATGAAGAACCTAATTATTCCAAGCTAATATCTTTGTTTGACGGTGCGATTGGACCCAATCCAGCATTGCGGCCAATTAATACTGAAGGTGCCCAAAAGGTAATTACTAAAGTGTGATTTTGGAGGTCTTGTATTTCTGGCTTACTTTTTTCATTTTCCTCTTCTGGCTGGTGTACGTCTACTCAAAATCATAGTTTAGCAGGTTGGGCAAAAGCGGGGTAGGTTGAATGTTGAAGATGATGATTCACAGCCAAGAAAGAAGGTCCGTTTAGGGGTTCCTGCTACACAATGGATTTCAATTTACAATGCAAGACTTCCAATGAAACAAAGGTACAGCACAGTTTTCTCTTTTTAGCAGTTTCCTTCTATCCAGCAATCAGATATACAAGGCTCAACTTGAGTATGTTATGCCCATGAATTGCTTGTGACTTTTTTAATTGGTTGCATTTCAGGTACCATTACAATGTGTCTGATGCAAGATTAGAACAGCATGTCGAGAGAGGGGTTGCAGATGGCCTTCTTATTAGTTGTGTGTCTTCTTGTTGCAATCTTTGGGCCCTTATTATGGATGCTGGAACTGGTTTTACAGCTCAAGTTTACAAGTTATCAACCTTTTTCTTGCACAAGGTGAAATATGCTGTATGGCTTGCAGTTTCTTTAATCTAATTCCATTTGATTAAACTTATCCGCGTGACTGTTGCTTTGCAGGAATGGATTATGGAGCAATGGGATAAAAACTTTTACATTACTTCTATTGCAGGGAGCAACAATGGCAGCTCTCTTGTGGTGATGTCAAAAGGTTTGATTGCTAAATGAGTCACTTTTTGCTGTGGTGAAATGATGAATTGGTTTTATTATTTTTCATGGTTGATGAATCATGTTATCAAATATCATTGGAAATTTTTCAGCAGCCGACAGTCTTTTGGAGATAAAACTGGTTTTGGTGTTTACTTCTGTGTTATGTTTTATATACCTCAAGTTATTCAGTCATCTTTTGAGTCTCATTATGTACCTGAAATGAAATGATTGTCACGATTGTCTAAATGCTTTGTTGATAGTGGTGCTGTTGGACATGGCTCCATTAGCTTGCATAAGTTACTTTCTGTTTGTTGTCAATTGTGACCTTGCGTTAATTTCCCTTCTTTCTTAATCTGAGTTTTTAGTGCTTTTGTTTGAACACGTGGGTTTCTGGAGACCTCTACATATAATGCTTCGGCAACTGTTACCTCTGATTTTCTGGTGATCTATGATCTAATTTCTGCAGGTACGCAGTATACTCAACAATCTTACAAAGTGAGTGAATCTTTCCCCTTCAAATGGATAAACAAGAAGTGGAGAGAAGGTTTTCATGTCACTTCAATGGCTACTGCTGGAAGTCGTTGGGGTGTTGTTATGTCTCGAAATGCTGGATTCAGTAAACAGGTTTGCTGTTAAAATTGTATTCCATTATGACATTTGGTATAACAGTTCTTCTGCATTGCTTTTAGTGTGCGATTTCCTGTCTCTGTTCAGTATGTAATGCAATGATGGAAAATAAGCCTGTTACTAGACTTCCATCATGCTCTCATCATTTACCTTTTAACTGTAGGTGGTTGAACTTGATTTTCTCTATCCAAGTGAGGGCATCCATAAACGTTGGGATAAAGGCTATAGGATTACAGCAACCGCAGCTACATTGGATCAATCTGCTCTTATATTAAGTATTCCGAGGCGCAAACTCGGTGATGAAACTCAGGAAACTCTGCGTACATCGCAATTTCCCAGCACACATGTTAAGGTAAGGGGAGATGAATGACTAATTGATTTCGTTGGTTAAATATCATGGCTGATTTTCTTTATTTTTGGTTCTTGTGTTCAGGAAAAATGGTCAAAAAACCTTTACCTTGCCTGTTTGTGCTACGGACGCACAGTATGCTGATTTCCATGACATTTTAAAGCATTTTATTGACTAGCGGATTATGAGTTGTCATCTGCCCCACCGCAAAAGATCTTTTTGTAGAAAGGAACTAATTGTTGTGTCAGCAGAGAACCTTATTTTGTTATGTTATAAGAATATTGTTCTGTTCCCTGTCCCTCCCCGTCTATTATATGCTTTACTGGGACGGGGAATGTTGCAGAGTAATGAATGGTGTTTAGGTTTATATGTTCCTCCATTATGTATATTCAAGGTTTTATATTTTGTTTTTGCATGCCGCGTGCTTAATTCAACTAATTGCCAATCAGGTATGTTGCTGAGGTTTTTCAGATTTATCTCCATGACATACTTGTAATAATAAAAGCAATTGAGCTGTATGACATCTTCTCTTTAATTTAATATTAAAGGTAGTACAGCTAAGATTCCTATTTATATGTGGTGGTCCAATTTTTTACCGGAAAATGCTTCTTTATAATGTGCTCTTTGCTAATAAAAAACGTTACTTATGAAGAACACATGTTACCTTGAAATTATTTGAGAATATGTAGTTTTTAAAAAACAAAACAGATACATAGTCTTTGACAGAGGAGTTTGAATACTTTCTATATTTGGACGGTTTGTGATGTAGATAAAATTGAAGTACATATTTTTTCTGATATGTGAACATGTTATGTGCTTAAGAGAATATTAAGGTAAAACGTAAAAAAAAAATTCATTAAATTCATTTGTTTCTTTATAAATTACAATAATTGAATTTAAATGCACTAATAAAGTAAAAAAAAATAAATCATATTGTCTTTTATTTAAAGATTGTTGTTATGCATGGTAAATTCTTAAAAGTCCCAACCAAATAATTATTTTAAAAATATCTAATACAATTACTGACCACAATATATTCTGAAAAAATGTGATTTAAGAAATATGAAGACAAAAAACATCTACGATAGACGAAAAAAATCTCTAATATAATGAAAATTGAGTACACAGTAAACACAAGCAAAAGCCGTCCGAGCAAATTTTAGCATGAAAAATTCTTATATCCTCCTTAGTAGGATGAAATTCTTAACAGTTGAAATCTTTATCACCAATTCCTATCTAGTCTTCTTATAACCCTATAAACCACTGGCTGGGCTGAGATGCTCCAACAGGAAGAATTATGAAAGAACTTCGGGTTGCTGCAGCCGTTAAAGTGTCAGAATAAAATTAAACCTTGTATTTATTGTAAAGGAGTACACTCAGACAACTTGCAGATGGTCAAATACATAAAACATTCCAAGAATTATTCCGTCTAGAGATGCTTGGCAAATATGGCCTCAACAACACCTTGAGCAATTGGATGGTAACACTCACGAGCCTCTGAAAATAGTCTTTTGGCAAATACTTTACCATCTTCCTTCCCACTGCCTTCCACAAGAGCAGTATAAAGTTTACGAAGATACCTCATCCTCCCAACTCCTTTTAAGGTTTTCTCCACCTCATTATAGTAAGTTTTGCATCCACATGAAATAGCCCTTTGGAGAAATGATACCTTTACCTCGTAGTCTTTTGACTCAGATAGCTTGTAGCGTGAATCCAAGTCTATGACCTGCATGACATGTATTATACAAAAGAATTAAGATGGAACACACAGTAAACAGGTAATATATGTGCAATGAGGCGTCTGACATTAAAGTTTCAACTAATGTAATGGATGACTAACATTGACATATAGATTGTCTTTCTCCCACTAGAAAAGGGATCGTATAATACACAAGAGCCTAGTATATGAAAAAGAGCACGGTAAAATGGGCTTGAATTTTAGTAGAGTCGCGGATGAAGTACTTGACTGCATTTTAGCAGAAAAAGCCTGTGGCTAACATACCAAATCCATTAGAAATATAGAGAAACTACCAAAGTTATAGAACCTAAATTAAAAATAGTCTAAAAGAATTTCCATACATATGTTTTCCCGGCCATAAGCACTGACACATCAAGCAGTTAAATGGCAAATCAAAATACCAGAAAACAATTCTTAACATCTGAAAACAGCTAGGAAATGACAAGTCATATGAATGACCCAACATGAAAATCATGTGTAAGCATGAGAAGACAAATTTCCCCTTAAACAGCAATAATCAAATGGAGGATCAGCTTTCACACCTGTATAGGGATCGATTCCTTTAAGAGTGAGGTTATTTTGAACAAATCACTATATTCCATATGAGAGAGAATGAGAAGTTTATGATTCTAAATGAAGTTGCCAGAGAAGGGAGGAAAAGGCCAGTAGGAAACTGAGAAAACAGTATTAACCTGAGAAGCTTCAATGGATTTTGGCAAGTTGTCCAAGTAGAGCTCCCACTCCTGACCTTGCCAACCAGCAACTTCATCCTCCCTTGGCATCCTCCCATTTGTGAACTCATTTGCCAGTGATACAATCGTTTTATAAACAGTGGATTCAGGTTCATAAGCATCAGGAGGAATGCCGGTACCTTCGGTCCACAGCACTAGGTCAATCTGGTTCTCTATGCCAGGAATGTTGGCTTTAAGGAAGTCAAGGAATGTTTCGGTATCAATCGATTTGAACTTGAAGGTAGCAATATATTTCTTCAGAAACTCATCAAATGCAGGTCTCCCAACCTGTCCCGTCCATAAGAAAATTAACAAATAAAGAAAAAAAAAAACCTAATTCCAATAAATTAGGTTCAAGTTTAACTCCTGAATGACAAACAAAACATTCATACGTTTTCCAACCCAAAATGAAAAGAGAAAAGCAAACACATGTGAACATATTATTACTCTTGGTTAATGCAGAATCTCTCCAAAACACACACAAAAAAAGAAGAAGAGAGGAATATGATGCACAGAGCGAGTATGTTACATATCAGAAGAAGCAACTAAATTCAGACACCTGTCGTTCAATGCGCAACAAGAACTGAAAACCTTTCTCATAGGGAACCTGAGAATAGACATTATCTGGGTCAACTCCTTCCTGATTATTTTTGAGCTTTGTAAACTCCAAGTTGTCCTTGAACCTCTCAACGTCCTCATTCAAACCCCTCCAACCGATTCCAATACTCAACGCGGCTCTTTGTTCTCCTTGGAGAGACTCCACAATCCTCCTCTCGGCATAAGTAGTGAATCCCTAAAACCACAATCAAGAACAACAATCTCATGATCACCATCAAATCATAACGCAGTAGTAGAAGATTATTACCTCATTCAACCAGAAATGTTCATTGGTCTTGTTAGTGATCAAATTCCCAGTCCAACTGTGAGCAAGCTCGTGAGCCACAACCTGTGCACCGGTGGCATCCCCCCTAATAACAGTGGGCGTCAAGAAAACCATCCTGGGATTTTCCATTCCCCCGTAAGGAAAACTGGGGGGCAAAACAAGCAAATCAAATCTCTCCCACTCGTATGGCCCAAACAGCTTCTCACCTTCCCTTATCATCTCCTCCGTACCGGCAAACTCGGCCGCGGCGGAATCCAAAACCGCGGCAGCGTCCTCAGCGTAGACCCTTGTCCTGGGCCCCACCTCCCTGTTCCCAAGCTCCCCAACCGCAAACGCGAAGAGGTAAGGCGGAACGGGCTGCTCCATGACGAACTCCTCCACAACCCTCCCTTGGGCACACCAAGATTCCCCGTCAGGCAAAACGACATGAAGAGCGTCGTCGGTTTTGGGGGAGCGACGCTCCACGTGGCGAGCAGCCATGACAGCGGATAACTCGGAAGGAACGTTGAGGAGGGCAGAGTATTGAATTCTGAGGGCGGGGGTGTCTTGGCAGGGGAAGACGGAGCGGGCGTGAATGGGTTGGCACTGGGTGTAGACGAAGGGATGGGAGTGGTTGAAGGTTTGGGGAGGGAGGAGCCATTGGAGGGCGGAGGAGGAAGGGGAGGTGGAGAAAGAGACGAGGAAGGAGGAGTGGTTGGAGAGAGTGAGGGAGAGGAGGGAGCCTTTGATGGGGTGAGGGTCGGAGAGAGAGAAGGGGAGAGGGGTTAGGGTTTGGGGGTGGAGGACGGAGTGGATGGTGAGGGAGCGGGTGTCAAGGGAGAAGGGGCCCGTGTGGGGGGTTTGGAGAGTGAAGAGTGCGGAGGCGTGGATGATTGAGGAGGGGAAGTCCAGATACAGACTCAGGGATATGTGCCTTGTGCCTGCCTGCCTTGAGTCCGTGAACGAGTGAGGATCAACTGCTGCCATCGCTCTCTCTCTCTCTATTAGTTTTAGGGTATCTTTCTGGTTTGGTTCTGACTTCTGAGGAGGGAAGAAGGAAGATGAGAGAATTTAAGACAGTAAGTGAGAAAATAAATAAAATAAAGTTGGTTTGGTCGAAGAGAAATAAGTGACAATAAAATGGTTTTTTTAATTAAAGTTAGCTGGTAAGTAATAAAATAATGAAAAAGAAAATTGATCACAATAGATGCTGAAAGGTCACTGTAACTTTAAGAAAAATGATACTAGGTGTCCGTGAAACTTGGACAATTTTTTTATTTTAAAAATAAGATTAAATGTAATTTTAATTTTTAATTTTGGTTATTTAATTTTAAAATATAAATATTTAATTCCTCTAATTTTGCTTATTTTTTTATTTTGATCAAATTATATAATTGTATCTTAAACTAATCATATTCCTATAAAGTATCATAAAAAATAATTTAATTAATTAAAATTAAAATAAAGCATAGACCAAAAATGAAGATTGTATCAAAATTATAATTTTTAAAAATTAGATAATTAAATATATCTATTTTAAAATAAAAAAGATTAAATGTATAAAATTTAAAATAAAAATATCAAGATTACAAATTAAAAAATGGTAGTAATTATGTCAAAGAGTATTCGCCGGAACCAAACAAAAAAAAGTAACAATCAACTGCAAATCACGGGTTTGAGGGAGAGAAATAAATTTTTATAGGCCCCATAATATTTATCTCATTATTCTTCTCACTTTATGTCCAATTAAACAATTGAAATTTACTTGGGGTTAAGGATGCCCCGAGACAGATGCTATGCTCTGATTATATATTTTAAAGACAAAAAGAAGCACGAAGGGACGGACAACTTGATTCTGCTTTACTACATAGAATATTTGATTAAGTAAAGTAAATAAGGTTCATTAATCGTTTGTGGATGAAATTGTTTTCAGTTAAAATGTCAAAAAATTATTTAGAATCAAAATATTAATAATTTTTTATTAGATAAAAATATCAGTTATATTTTTTTACCAAAATATAAATATATTTTCATTTGACCAAAATGTGAATAAGTTATAATTGAACTAAAATATTTGAAATTTTTCATTGGACCAAGTAATTTTTTAAGACCAAAATAATACATTTTTATTAGACTAATTTATCATACTTTTCAATTTCGTTTTATTTAAGGGTAAAATATAATTCAATCTTTTTATTTTTCTTATTTTTTTATCATTATAACATTACAATAAAACACTTAAAAGAATAGGGAAACAAACATAACTTCCAACAAACATAATAATAAATATAATATTGATTAATAAATATTAATAATTTGTCTAATGAAAAATTATTAACATTTTGATATAACGATAATTTATTGATATTTTGGTTTAATTTTTTCAATAATTATATTGACAATCATTTGTGCCCCTATATAAATCTTTCATTAATGATAACGAATGAAAGTTAATAGATAAATAATTAATTGTACTTTTATCATTTTCAAAAAGATTAAAATTTTAATTTTTATACACAAAATCACTATTTATATATAAAAAAAGAAGGGATTGGTCCAATCCAATGCGAAGTGTATTTGGGCCGTAGGTAGAGAAGCCAGCCGGCCCATAGTCACTCTACGCTAACGTCATCAATTAAATCGATGAATATTTCAACACGCGCACACGCGCACATTCACAGCACAGAAGAGGGAAAAAGAAGAAGAAGAAGACGCACGCAGTAGTTCGGTGTGTTAATTGTTCGAGAGAGAATGGACGACTACACGAGGGAAATGATGGACCTGAAGACACTGGTCACTCGCACTCTCGAGAAGAAAGGCGTCCTGGCCAGGATCCGTGTACGTAAATACCTTAGGGTTTCCTCACCGTAGATCCATTCAATTCTTTCAACTTAGGGTTATTCTTCCATTTTTTATTTTTATTTTCCGTCTCAGGCCGAACTCAGAGCGAGTGTGTTCGAGGCCATCGAAGAGGAAGATCATGTGATTGAGAAGGAACAAGGCCTACCTCCTGCATTGCTTGGTAGCTGCAACGATCGAGCTAAACAGCTTCACGCTTCTCCTCCAGGTCCTTTTCTTCTCGATCCCTAACCTACTTTTCTCCATGTTTCAAGATTGCAATATTCTAAGATTCTCTCGTCGTGTTGTTACCTGAATATATAACGATCTTCATTTACGGTTATTTCTTGTTGTTCCTTTGCTCGTAATCTTTTCCGATCTGACTTATCGTTTTGATACCAAAAATGTATAGAGATGATGGTTATGTTTTGTAGCGTAGCATCTCATAAATCCTATACTGTTAGTGCTATGATTTTTTTAGGTTATCATGCTATGAATGTGCCACATTCGTAGCTATATTTCGTTTCTAAGTTTTGGTATTCACTGTGCAGGGAGACTTCTTTCCGCGATGATATGTGAATACCTTGACTGGGCGCAGCTCAGTCATACGCTAAAAGTTTATCTTCCGGAATGTAATTTGGTAATGAATGAATCCTTGTTTTTTATTTTTCCGTAGGATTTGCTGTTGCTTTCTGTTAATTCTTTTTCCCGTCATGAGGCATTTGGCTGAATAAACATTTTTGCAGGAGAAAGATTTTTGGAAGACAGAGCTTAAGGAATTTAGTACCAAAAATGGATATGATCTCAACAGAAACAGAGATAGTCCTCTACTTTTGGATGTGCTTGAAGGATTCTTGAAGCTCGAGGTTTTTCAATTAGTTTCTTTCATGATATTGTTCTTTAATCTGTTCCGTGCTTTTGTTCTCTGCTGATCTTTTTAGATAATGGTGTTTGTACTGAATTGGGCTTAGGAGGGGTTTTATTGTGGATCCTGAAGGATCGGAATCAAGGCCTTGTTAGATTGAACATTTGCCAGGCACTTCTATGGGAAATTTTTAGTTCTGTTCAAGCTAGTAAGCAGTTCCTGTATTTTATGACAGCTTGTGAACTAGTCTCCTTGCACTTGTGTGCTATGTTGCATGCAATACTTCAGCCGGGCTAGCTCTAAGCCTTGTTGCAATAGGGGACCGATGTAGAAATGTTTTGTAGGGTCTTCAGGTTGGAATAATTTTGGTTTTAAGATTGTAGAAATGATGTGGTGAAATTTGAGAATTGAGACTTCATTTTTGGAGATTTGGAAAGGAAACTGTTTATTGTAGTAGTTAAGTTGATGAGATGATATATAGGCAGCCTGGATTTAATGACCTACCTGCTATAACCTGATTTTTGGGGTGATTCAAAAACCCTTCTTTGATGGAGTTGTGTTGTGCATGTGCACATACGTGACTACAAGGACAAGCTAATGTGTAGAAAGAAAAAACAAGAACTCGGATGTTTGCTTAAAGTGGTGTAGGTAGTTGGCTACTTTCTGTTGATGGTAGTATAGTGGGGAAATAGTCATTTGTCATGTGCAGTGTTAAATATTAAATGATATCAAACCCTTGGTAGACCATTTCTTGTGTAAAGCATAGTTAATGCTTATTAGAACTTGATGCAAATGTGTACTGACTTCTAATTAATCGTGCGGTGAATATGCTTCTGTAGAATTTATCACAAGCAAGAGCTAGCGGTAGGAGATTTACCACCTCAGAAGCTGAGCCTTTACCGAACTCCGAATCACGGAATCCCCGAAGGCATTCTTCCTCATCTGTTGCCGGTGGCTTACCTCCACTAGGAAGGTGCATAGCTGACCTTATTTCTCTACAAATTCTCTACAAGTTGCTTACCTCCATTTTTTTTTTTTTTCAAATTCCTTGTATCTATCATTGGGTTCATCTACCACTGGTCCCAATTAACTTAGGTTAAAGGTGCTGTTGATGTTGATGTTGATTGATGTTCCCTTGATTTCATTGTTGGTAGACATTTTTAAAGTAATTCACCTGTTTTTTGCAGGGCCGTTCCTTCATCTCAGGCATCTGGTGGGTATTTCCTGTAATTGACTTTTTACCTTACATTACATTACATATATGCTTGAAATTTCCTTTAATTTACACTCAAGCATTCAGATAGAAGAGGAGGATCCTCCATGTCTGCTTATAGGAAGGATGACTACAATTGGCGATATGACAGTGATGAACTTCCTGAGGATATAATTCAAGCTTCAAGTGCTTTGGAAAATCTTCAATTGGACAGAAAAGCTCGGAATCTAACATCTTCTTGGCGGTTCGTTTTGATGCAACTCTGATTTTATTCTTTTGTTACTAGTCACAAAGCATTTATATTTTAGATCTTATCACCATCTCAATGGTGGGTTCTGAAGACATTAAAAAAAAACATTAATATTTTCTGATTGTCTTTGTTTTGCAGACACGCTGGAGATGGTATCAATGAGGATGATGGCAGGGCTGATCACGTGTAGGGACAGACATCGCTTGCATAATTGCAATCTGCTCCTGTATTTTACTGTGTATTCTTAATTTTCTGCCTCTGATGATGATTGAATGAGCCTAATTTGATGTAAGATCATTTAATTGTGATGTGTTTAGTGTTTTTTTATAAGCTATTTTTCTCTTAAATTTCCCTTTTTGGCTTATAGTTAAAAAATTAGAGTTTCGATGATTTTAGCTCATGTTTGCCAACATAATAAGCACCAAATTAAGGGCAATATATTTTTGAGCATCTAGTAAAATATGTTTTGCAAGTGAAATGATTGCTGTTTAGACGGTACGAAAGTTTTTTCCCTTTTGACAAATGACAATGATTGAATACGAGAACTTAGAATCTTTTCACGAGTTTAATACATTTTTTGGACACTGTTATTATTGGCCAAAATTAATTGGAAATCAGACTGTTTTTTTGTCTCTTATTTAATTAGCTCTATCCATAATTTTAATCGATAATAAGGCGAATGAGGCTGTTTTATTTATGTAGTTTCAATCATTCCATTCTATTCTATCAAGTAAATACAATAGGTGGTAGATTCTTTCTGTTCCGGATTCCGGAACATATAGTGCTGCTTGGTTCTCAAACTTTTATGTTGCGTTTGGATAAGTTTGAAAAAAAAGAAACTTACATCTTGATAATCGTGCTAGGAAAAAAAAAATCTTCCTATGTGGACATTTCTTTAAGTTATAGATCTCACTAGCTAAACATATTTTCCTAATTTAATAACATCAAAATAAAGGAAGCAAATAGCCAAATACCAGTAATTTTTAAAATGCCACTTTTAAATTGATCCGGTACCTTATTTGTAACCCTATATAGCGCATCAAGAAAATCGAACTTTGCAAGAATCTGCTTAATTTTAAGGTAAATCTGAATCAATAACTAAGCACTTGACTTTGCATATATAAAAACATCTACGATTTTTTAAAATTACATTGAACAACTTGAGTTTTGAAGTCTTCCTTATTGTCTAAAAATCATCCATGAAAAGGACTAATATTTGTCCAATGACTTTACATATGAAACCCATCAGTAGAACTAAGACTTCATACATTCTTCGCACCTTATCTCGAAACGAGCAATTCAACAAAACCCACTCGTGTACTATAGTATCCCTGAAATCTGAAACCATTAATAGGAGGGGTGAATTTTGACAGCTCAGTAGGTAGAAAAACCATCACGAGATCATGCTGAAGTATAATGGTTCTAATTCTGTAATTGTGTTCACCAGGGAAAATATCTAGTTAAATATTCAGGGACGTAAGTTCAGCAACAGTTAAGATAACCCAAAAATTGTAGAAAACCGAAATTGGAACTCTCATTAATTGTAAGTTTCTCTTCCAATTTTTTTGAACATATAACGGCCAAATTATGTTCATATTTCTTGAAATTTAATTAAATTTATTCTATATTTTTCTTATTTTACATAAACATCACTTAATTTATATAATAATGTGATATCATATACTCTTTATATTAACAATTTTTTTCTTGTTTTTTCATATAATTATCTTGATTAAGGAAGGTCAAATTTATGTTAAAATAAGGAATATCGAGTATAATTTCATTAAATTTCTAGAATTATGAGAATAATTTAAGCTATAACTTATCACATATGATTTGTTTGTGTATCATGCTCATGAAAAATCATATATAAATAATTAGTTTAAATGTTTCATCATTAATATAAATATACAGATTTAAATAACGCCATAATGCATATAATTAACAATAAAAAATATACTTAATATTCATCATAAAATTTATTGGATACAGTACAAGCAATACAAACTGTTTCAGATCATATAAGAGAACTTTTTTTGGATAAGTAAGAAAGTTTCATATAAGATAACTTAACAAACGCATGACTTGTATATATTTAGAAAACGGTTATAAAATATTTGTTATAAGCAGTACTGAATAAATTCTATAAATAGTGTTGTACATTTTTTCATGGAACAACTCTTGACCCTTGGGTCTTTTTGTTCAAGTCAAAGATATTTTAAAAAATAGAAAATGTAAAAGAGAGTGAGGTTTGGGGAAACGCTGGGTTCGTTAGATTGTCTGAATAAAAGGTTGCAATATACTAAATTAAGAAGAGGGAAAGATGAGGAAAAGTTGCCTAAAATGGTGGTTAGTTAGAGGTCAAAGTCCAAACCCCACCAAGCCAATAAAATTTAGAAAACAAAAACTGCCGACCAACCCCAAAAGCCAAAAGCCCTTTGGAAATTCCTTCCACCACCAAACCAAACCAAACCGACTCATTTTGTTCTTCTCTAATTCCCCTTTTCTATCATGGAATAAGGAAAGGAGAAACAAGCAAACTATACCAATTCCCCCCAAAGCCTTGTCTCCCTTCCAAATCAATAATCAAATCCTCAACTTTCTGACACCTTTTCATCCAATCCTTAAAATCATCAGTGGTCTTTTTAATGTACAAGGAATTATCAAAAAATACCAAATTTCCCTACATATGTATCTAAGAAGGTACGATAAAAAAAATTGTTTGTTACCCTTGTATGTCTTCTTTATTCTTGTGATCTACAAATTGATCACATCTTCATCAGTTTACAATCTTGTCTTTGCAATTTTAAGAGCTCCCCATGTTTCAATTGATTGTTTCTGTTCTGGCAATAAATGTTTATGCCACTTGGTTATTGTTCAATTTCATAGTGATTGATGAAACCCCATTCTGGATTTGTTTGATAGATGGTTAATAATGGGGTCTCTGAATTGATTATGATCTCAAATCCTGTTGCAGGTTTCGGACACTGCAATAACATCTTTGATGATTTCCACTTTTACATATTATGGTGTCAGTATTTCTTAATAGGCATTTGATTTCTAGAGCTTGTGACTTGGGCTCAGTTACGTAGATCTTGTAGATAGGAAACTAGGCTTTTTCATATTGTCATTGACTTTTATTTGATGAATTATTTGTTGGTCAGTTGTGTGTGAGAGAGACCATGTAAGGGATGGTATCAGCTACAATTAGGCGAATTGTGTCGCCCTGTTGGAGACCATCTGAGGGTGAAATTTCTAGTAGGCATGGAGATTCAAGTGGGCGTGCTAATGGTTTGTTGTGGTATAAAGATTCGGGAAGACATGCGAATGGTGAATTCTCAATGGCAGTTATTCAAGCAAACAATTTGTTAGAGGATCAAAGCCAACTTGAATCCGGCTCCTTGAGCTTCACTGAGGGAAATCCTCAAGGAACTTTTGTTGGAATATATGATGGGCATGGAGGTCCAGAAGCTGCCCGGTTTGTCAATGACCGTTTATTCAATAATATCAAGAGTAAGTTTTTCTTCTTTCTTCATCCTGCAACACAGATTGCTATTTCTGGAAATAACTTCAGAAATTGAGTGAATTACCAATAATCCCTGAAATGATAAAATGGTCACTGGAGTTCTAAATTGTCAATCAATGTACTCTATTTGTGAGCTAATGTCATGTAATACTCTTAGTAAGTTTGAGTTGGCATGTTAAATGTCTGCGTGACATCCAACTAGGCATACGTGTCCGCCTCATTGGATGAACCATTTTGATGACATTTACCCCTCTTCTGTCTTCACTTCACCATTTAAAAACCATTTTTTTCACCTTTGCATCCAAAGGTCACACCATTCTCACCTTCCTATGTAGCAAGAGTTTTATAGCTGGTTGATATGTTTTACTGACTTAATGGTTGATCTTAATGCAGAATTTACTTCAGAAAATAATGGAATGTCAGCTGATGTTATCAATAAAGCATTCTTGGCAACTGAAGAAGAATTTCTTTCTTTGGTAGAGAAGCAGTGGCTGCTCAAGCCGCAGATAGCATCAGTTGGTTCTTGCTGTTTGATAGGCATAATATGTAGTGGGGAGCTCTATATTGCAAATGCAGGAGATTCTCGAGCAGTATTAGGTAGACTGGATGAGGCTATGAAAGAGATTAAAGCTATTCAACTATCCGCGGAGCACAATGCTAGTCGTGCATCTGTTAGAGAAGAGTTGCGCTCATTGCATCCTAGTGATCCACAGATTGTGGTTATGAAGCACCAGGTCTGGCGCGTGAAGGGTCTGATTCAGGTGACTTTTAATTTTTTATCTCAAAATTCTTTTTTTTTTTTTTGGAGATACACGCACACATTCAAGGTCTGTGTTAATGTCTTCTGCTAACTTTTATCCCTTTTCCAATTCATGCAGTCTTTCCCCCCATCAATGTTTAGCTTGGATAACAATTGATCTTTTACTAATTTTATTTAACTATCCTATATTGCTTATTTATACTCTCCGTGTGTCTCTAATTGCATAATGCAACCAAATAAAAATCTGCATTTCCTAAATTCTTAGAAGGTATGGTAGCAGGTTTTGACATCAGATATACGCCTAGCTTAGGATCCAATTTTAGAAGATCAGGAACCTGAATTGAGTTGGAGCATCAGATTCAGGGAACAATCGTTGATTCAATTCATCGTTGGTTAGATGTCACAATCTTGTTGAAAGTCTCAGTGATATTCTGTTTGTCAGATTATTAGTACTTTCATGTCTTTCATAAAACTGGCCTTCATGGATGTGGTTGGTTGGGGATTAATTTTATACAGTGCATAGTGGTTTGCATTAGGAGGTTATCTCTGTTTAGCTGATTTTGTGTTGTGCAATTCTGCACCATCCCGCATCATGGGCTCATTGCTTGATTGAACATCCAATTTATTCTTACAACTATTTCACCAACTTCAATTTAGTCCCTGTACTTGAAAAACCATCTTCAAGTCCTTGAATTATTAAAAAAATAACCATGTTTGTTTTGAAACCATCAAAAAGTCAACCAACACGATATAGTATGGTTGACAGATATTCATGTCTCTTAAGTATATGATCAGGAGTATGATCCTCGCACTTTTGTGTAAGAAAAAAAATTGTTGAGAAAGGTTAGCATTTTAAATGAATCTTAATACCTCATGGGATCTTTGGTTTTCGGCCAGAGAATACCTTGGGTTCGTGAAAAAATCACCAAAAAGTCAGTCACCCTAGTCTTTACTTAGGGACTAGTGTGATTGATTTTTTTAGGACCTAAAGAGAGGTTTTTTAAAATAGAAAGACTAATTTGAAGTCAATGGAAAAAGTTAGTGGACTAAATTGACCGTTCACTCCCCCATTCCTTTTACGGTCAATAATATTTTCGTCTTCCCACCCTCCAAATTTAATCATATTGTTCGTTATAGGCATATTCTGTTTCTTGTTAATACACTAGCCTCATTTGAGGCTTCCAATTATGATTATTTTGTGGTCCACGTAGAGAACTCATGAATATGTTGTAGTTTGAATGGAAGTATGGTGATTTATGGCTCTAGAGTTCTTGTTGGCCTAGTAGGTTTTTCCTAGACACTCGGTAAGGCTTTGTATACCTACCCTTTTCTGACCCCAGTAGGTGAGAGTCTCATGCACTAAGCCTCCCTTATGTTATTGTAATTTGTTAATATATAATAGCCAGCAAATACATAGAAACGAACTTTAGTGATATATGTGACTGCTACCAGGAAACTTTTGTTGGAATTAACTAGTGAGATTTACTTGTAAATCCAATTACTTTATAAATTCTTCTTTGTATAAAGGAAATTTAATGGCATAGCAGCATGATGAACTGAAGAGTTGTGTTAATCAGGCTTTTTATTTATATTGTAGATTTCAAGATCCATTGGTGATGCCTATCTAAAGAAGGCAGAGTTCAATAAAGCACCATTATTACCAAAATTTCGACTCTCAGAACCCTTTGATAAGCCAATCCTTAAAGCTGAACCAGCTATACTAGTACAGAAACTGTGTCCTGAAGATCAGTTTCTTATACTTGCATCAGATGGGTTATGGGAGCAAATGAGCAATCAAGAAGCAGTTGACATTGTCCAGAGCTGTCCACGTAATGTAGGATTCTAATTTAGTTGAGTTTCCTTTGTATATAACTGTCATAATGTTTATTAATGATTTTAACATTAATTGGAATGAAACATTTGTAATTATTTAACATGGCTATAGCTATGGCTGATTTAGGTGACCACTTTTAGTATAAAATTCTATTGAACACATGGTTGTGATACAGGGAGCAGCGAAGAAACTTGTGAAAACTGCACTTTGTGAAGCTGCGAAGAAAAGAGAAATGAGATACTCAGACTTGAGAAAGATTGACCGAGGGGTGAGGAGACATTTCCATGATGACATCACGGTTATAGTTTTGTATCTTGATTCAAATTTTTTGTCTCATGCCAATTCACGTGTACCCTTGGTTTCGATCAAAGGAGGTGGTGATAGTGGTTATGGTATTGGTATTATAGATGCCTAGTTCAGGAATGAACTCATCCCTCTAATTTGTATTCCAAATGTAAATTTCCCCCTCCCCTGCCCCTGGGATAATAGAATCAAGTAAGAGTTTCCTCTCTATCTCTCTCTCTCACACACACACACACACACACACTTGTTTTCTTTTCCTTTCAGTTTTCCTCTGAGCTTATTTTTATGTATCGTGTTTTGTTTTCTCTTCTTTATTAATAACGCAGAAGATGTTATTACACTTGAGACTGGGTCTAACAATAACAGATAAGTGATGTTTTTCTGATTTATTTGAGAAAATTGTATATATCTCCATTGTCATAATGTAATTATTAGCACATTGAAACAACTTTGATTTGTCATGAGTTCAAAAACTAAATTCCCACCATGAGTTACACAAGTATTTAAATGGCCCTGGAACCTACTTGTGAACTTCGTGTAATGGAAGATGGGAAATGTACAAAGAATAAATTTTGGTAAATTAGATAAAACAAAATAATCCCAAATTTGAGGAAGCGGCACAGGAAGATGAAACTGCAGTATTAGCTGCATCTGCAGTTTTAAATTTTAGAAACCAGTCCCTCGTGGTTGCCAGCATAAGGTAAAAGGAGATCATGAATAATGTCCTGTGAAATACAGACACACAGAAATTGGACAACACAGAATCATTGTTAACAAATGTTCCTTTGGTGGAGGACTTAAGCAAGTTGTTAAGAACCTTTCTTGCAATGTCTGCTTCGTTATCCAGATTATCTCAGGAGGAGTGCCTTCTTCTTCCTCCATCTTCCTCCGTAGCACTACTATCCTCATTGTTCGCCTTTTGTCCTAAAGAAATTGCCAAAACCAAAGGAAGTAATATCCCTACCAGGCCCGACACCGAGGGGCAATCTTTCTGATGGAAGGGTTCCACAACATGACATCGCCTTCGCAAACATCGGACAAACAGAGTAAGCCATTGCAGGAACAGAATGTTGTAGTCGCCACTAATCGGGCGGCAATGGGCTTGAACAGGGGTTTATGGGTTTTGGAAGGGACTGCAAAGAAGCTAGAGACCAGTCGTTGGTGCTGGGTTGAGGAGGTACGAAGCTGGTCGTTGGCGAATTGGGGATTGGAGATTAGGGTTTTCCATGACTTGCAAACGCAACTAAATTGCACAGGGGATCCCACCGGAATCCTCTGCTAAGACCCCCAGTGGCCGCCACGTAGGGGATTCATAGCCGCCGGTTGGAGAAACAGTTTGGGCTTCTTCGTCGCTGTGCATTCCAGCATCGTTCCGTACAAACACTGGAAAATACTTACCCATGGGGTGTAAATGACTCAATACTAAATTTTCAAGTTTGACTTATTCATGTTCATCACTGACCGATGTGAAATTCTCATCATGTATATTTGTCTCCAATTGTTCCTCCCTGAAAATTTAAGATTTTTTTTTTTTTGCCAAAAATTATAAAAAATTAATTTGAACAAAGTTAAATATATTTTTTATTTAAAGAACAAAATTTAGATGACCAACTTTCTATGACAAAAAATATAAAACCCAATCAAATTTAAAAAAAAATTCTTAAGAAAATCATGTTACCATCACCAAAAACTATTCTCAGACTTGAGAGAGATAGAGCATAATTTCTTATATGACTTATGTTTATCTTTAGAATTTTAGTTTCAGACTTCAAAAGAATAGAAAGAATAAACAAGAAATGATAAATAGAAAAGTCTTATAATAAAAGTAATTAAATAATATACAAAATATAAATTAAAAATAATTTAATAATTATATATATAGGATACAACAACAGGTACATACTCATACAGATCCTCATCCTTGTTTTAATAAAATAACTGAGTTAGCCTATTAAATAAATAAAATTTACTTTCTTTTTCTTCGAAAACAATATTATCTACTAGTAATGTGCAGTGAGAATTTTGTTTATCACATGCCACGTTATTTTATCTACCCGCTGCACCATTTACGTATATCAGAATGATTTCAATTTATTCTAATGAAATCCTAACAAATCACTAATCATATTCGATGAACTCTTTTCAGCTCACACCGTAGATGTAAGAGCACGTGTGTATTTTGAAATTTAACTGGTGTATTTATGCATCGTTAAATAACACTACATCAGAACAAAATTGATAGGTTAACTATCAAACAATAGTTCCTGTTGTGAATTTTCTCTGGTCACAAATCTCAAACTTTCAATGACTCTAAATTGTAGTTAGGACCTAAAATAAAATCATTGCTGTAACGTTTAAGCATGGCTAGTGGCCCTTATTATTTTTCTTTCCTAGGGTGAGTTAGGCAAAAAAATGTGCAGAAAATAAACGGGGGTAGGAGAAATTGCACTTTGTGCGGGCAGAGATTGCGCAGGAAAAAAAAAATTACATTTACATTCCACTAAAAATGCAGCCCGCTTTCGTGACAATAAAGGTTTGCGAGAATTGAACCAACAATAGAAGTGGATGTATGTGGAGACATGGAGCACCAGGCATGCTACCTCAACAACACCTTCCATATTTTCTTCATATATACAACTAACGACCATATCGCAAGCCCTGCTGAAGTATAAAGCAAAGCAACACCAGAGCCTACCACAATGGCAGCTCCTCCTCTGTAGCTGAAGGAAAAATGGGAAGAGACAGTAAAACTCAATCAGAAAATGACAGTGCTTGGATTCGAAATTTTGGGGTTTATTGCATAATCTGACAATGACATACAAGTACAACTTCTAACAAATTCACACCTGAAGAAACTTTTCCAAACACATAAGATGATGTATTGCTTACAAATCTAATGTTTAGAGACAAATATTAGGAAAAGGTTAGTAAAATATCAAGTCATTTAGAGATGAGCTTTTTTGCCTAATGTCTATTTTTCATAAAATATCTAATGATAACAGGGCATTCTAAGAATGCTAAGAAAACAATTACCTCCAGTCCCGGGTCGCAAGAAGGATGGTTAATGCTGTCATCTGTGTAGCTGTTTTCCACTTCCCCAAGTTATTCACAGCAACAGCCTATTATTTAAGGTTTCACGATATAAGCTCAAGCTCAAAACTCTATGCTAATATAAGGCAGCTGATTCAAGTGTACAGGAGGTAAAACAAACCTCTAAAAGCTTACTATCCTGGGAAGCAGCCCACTCCCTGACAGCGGACATGGTTATCTATTTAGCAAGTTACGAGAGAAAATTATAAGACATTTGATACAAAAACTAATACAAAGCCAGTAAACTAGACAAGGTATGATGCCTTGAGGGAAAAAGAGAGACAGGAGAAAGTATGGTTGATTTGCCATATAATTTAAATATAAATCTTGGTCAAATATGTTTTCATGGTTTGTGTTTAACGATATATACTAATAACATGCTAAAGAATTTAGAACTACTGAAAACAAAACGATGGACATAATTAGACCATTACAGCTTCCACCTCCAGAGCTATACGTAATAATAGTAGGTCATCAACTCTGCAAGCAACAAAAGTAGGAGACCCCAAATATGAATTCTCCTTCCACACATACATGACCACAACAATCATATATAAAAGATTGGACTAACATGATTTCCAGGAAATCAAATAATTTAACCAAGCCTTTATTTTGGCTCGCTTCATTCTATAATGTGAAAAATATGGTTGTATATATTAGTTCAGATTCCGTAACAGTTACAAGAAACATCTCACGAGTTACAAAATAGACATCATAGAATAAATAAATAACACAGCATAGATAAGGAAAACGGATATTTAACTAATACGATGCAATGCATGGATTTGGTGATAACATGCAGGACCCTTGCAAGGTTCCCTTTGAACAAAACCTTTTAAGCAATGCAATCCTTAGAAATCACAGTATGGTTTACCTCTCTACCAATTATGGCAATTGCAGGTATAGTGAGTAGCCACGGTGCTTGTCCAAACACACCACCATCCAAAGGTCTAGTACATAATAAGACCAGTGTAGCAGCAACCATAAGCTGCAGCCAATAAAAATTATTTTACATTCAGAACTAAAATCGTACTCACATCACATGTTACCAACGGGAAGAGCCTTGTATTCGTCAAAATACATACCTTGTCAGCTACTGGATCTAAGAATGCACCAAATGAAGATTTTAACTTCATCTGCATAGCAAAATGATAAAAGAATAATAATGAGGTTTGTATTGTAACTTGAAAACAGAAGGTTGAGGTGGTGTTTGGGTTCAATTGAATGAGCAATGAGTACCTTGCGAGCAAGATAGCCATCAAGCCAATCAGTGATTGATGCAGCGACGAAAATACTGGTAGTAGCAGCAGTTCCACGCCAACCGTCCATGTAGAAAGCTACATAAAGACGAAAACAGGCATCAGATAAAATTATAAGGCAAGTGTTGTGATTTTTAAATAGAAAATGAAACGCACTAGCAAAAAGAAGTGGGACGGCAGCGACACGGCCTAGAGTCAAAATTGTTGGCAACGTAAGCAATTTGGAAGGTTCTGGTTCTGGTTCTGGTTCTGGCACTGACGAACCCAGATGTGTTACAAGAGCAGCCCTTCCCAAACAATAAGATGGGAATTTGTTTCTAGGTGACGGTGTGAACCCTAGGATTTGATTTTTGGAAGGGGAAAGCATGTACCTGCTGCTGCGGGGGTGTTGGGGTGGGGTTCTCCATGATAAGAGGGGTTTGGTTTTGGTGCTGGCCTTGGCTGTTCGGACGTAGATGAAAGCACTTGTGCCAAGCTTCAAGCCCCACATCCTCAATCCCCACTTTCTTCTTTCTAACCCAAACTTGCTGATAGTTTCTATAATTCTTGGATCACAATTCAGCAAGCGCTACCTTCTTACTGTTTTGTCCGAACCGTCACACAACTTTTATTCTTAATTAATTAAATATAGAACCAAAGTTTATAATACTTTATACATTATGTTCAACCAATTAATGTAAATCTTTTTCATAACAAGAGACCAAGATGATATCAAACTAAATAAATCATATCATAAAATTTAATAAAAGTCAACATTAGTATCTACCATAAATCATTTAACATGTAAATCAATTGATGTGAAATTGTGAATTATTCTAATTTATTAAAGAATCTTAAACTTAAATTCTTAATATCTAATTTCGTTAAATTCTCCAATAAATAAATTTATTATAAAGTAAAGATATTTAACTTGAATATAATTATCATTGGCCATAAGCGGAAACAAGTGCCACAGTTTGAAAATTATCAAAGTGCCACAGCCTAAAAGAATATTGTCGATGTGCCACGCTGCGAACCTCGCTATCCACTCCAGCGACCTTCCTTAGCTGAGTTGGCAATCTGCCATTGGTTGGCGTAATCAGCTGGGCTTCCTAGCTAACTACGTACTCCGACTGCGGCAGTTGCACAGGTGAAGTTCGCTGTGTACCATAGCTGGTT